>JANRGW010023690.1:0-33800 GCA_024733675.1 Psilopsiagon aymara
AAAAGAAAAGAAAAGAAAAGAAAAGAAAAGAAAAGAAAAGAAAAGAAAAGAAAAGAAAAGAAAAGAAAAAAAAAGAACAGGAGAAGTATATAGAATCGTAGAACCATAGAATGGTTTGGGTTGGAATGGACCTTAAAGATCATTCAGTTCCAGCACCCCTGTTACAGGCAGGGACACCTTCCTTTACAGCAGGTTGCTCCAAGCCCTGTCCTATCTGGCCTTGAACACTGCCAGGGATGGGGCAGCCACAGCTTCTCTGAACAACCTCTGCAGTGTCTCACCACCCTCACTGTGAGGGTGTATTTAATGTAAATCTACCCTTAGATGGGAAGATAAATGTTTCTTGATAGCTTTCCTTCATCAGACAGTTCTGATTTCAAGATGACAGCAGAAGGATTACAGTTTCCCACACCACTTGCTGTTCGGGGCACATCCTACACTCAGTGCAGCTGCAGATGCTTTTGACTGTCAGCACATGGATCAATGACAGGACATAGTCCTCAGGGAACAGCCTGGCACCGTAATAGAAAAAAGTTTATGGTACAGGCATATTCATTTAGTACACTTCTATTTCTGAAATATCTATGGAAATTTCAATTAGGTTGCTAGATTAAGCCCATTTTTATTGGCACAAAAATCTGGTCTTAACTTGTGATTTTGAAGACTCATCTTTCTTCATCATCTCAGTTTTATCTTTTTCTTGTGAAATCTGTCTGGATATATCTTGTATCTCATCCAGCTTTTCATTGTTCACTCCACTTCTACAGTGTTTATGGCTCCATCATGTGAAAGTTAAGGGGAAGAGGGCAGTATGACCTGTACGAGTATAGGAGTATTCAACTATTTATTTATGCTTTTGAATGCAAAGCTACATATTTGTTTGTTTTCAGACAGCTTTCATGGTAGCGTCCTGAAGTGCACCACTTTAATAATCATTGACTGTTCTTCAGCCATTACCTGTTCTGAGATGGAATGGCAGTAAGCATAACAGCTTTTCCTAGTGGGCTCAGGGAAGCCTGCTCACAGGGTGAATAAGTCATCAACAGTCTACTGCAGGTACAGCCAAAATATTTTGTCAGATAGATAGTTTCCTAGATGCAAACCAAATTGTTTTATGCTTGGTTAGTCACACAGTATATTTCTACATTTACTTGTATTGTTATGCTGCATTTAGCTGACTAATGACTCAAGAGCTTTATTTGCTAACTTCATCGAAAGCACCTGCTCAAGGATTGCAATAATACAAATAATTTCTATGGAATTAACAAAGAAAAAAACCCAACAATTTCATCTAGAGAAAGTCCAATACTGCTTACAAAACACACCATAATTGCTTAATATCACTGTAATGATCTAGCCAGAAAGCTAGTCATTAGGGAGAGCAGGACATATTGATATACAGTTCTCAGTGACACTTCAGAACAGATTTGCTGAGGTGAAGGTAAGATTCTGGGGAGGTAGCCAATGCATCAACATTTCTGTGGACAACATGCAGAGATGCAACATGGCAGTAACCTTACAGCTGAGAAGTACTGACCATATTGAAACTGGATCTGATTCTGATGTTATCAATGGATACATACTGTGAAATAGTTCACCCTAGCCCCAGTATGACAAAATTTAAGCATATATATAAGTCTTTTGACTTAGTTAAGTCTATGCCACTCTGTGACAATGCAGAACAACAGCTAACAGCAATAGCACATATTAAAAGATATATTGGTATACATTATTATTTATAAATATCTACCTTCTTAAATAATTATGCTAAATGAAGAGCCTTAATCTTCCCATTTTCAGTTTTGATCGCTTTTCTTTTGTGTGATAATTTATTCTTAACTTGTAAATAAATAATTTTCCATAGTGATAATTAACAGTGGAAAGGAAGACATTACCAGGGCATTATCTTTCACAAGATAATATGCATATCGGTCAAGGCTAGGAAAGCGTGGGAAAAAATTCTCTATGCATTTCATGAGAAATTAAAAGGTACTATTTCTGGTGCTCAAGGCCAGGTTGGACAGAGCCTTGGGTGACATGGTTTAGTGTGAGGCATCCCTGCCCATGGCAGGGATGGTTGCAACTAGATGGTATTGAGGTCCTTTCCAACCCTAACTATTCTATGATCCTATGCTAGCTTAAAGAAAACATGTAAAAAGTATTATTATGACGACACATTTTACTGGACAAACAAATGTGTATCTGTATTTGTATTTATAATTGTACCCAAACAAGCTGTCTTAAAAAGTGAGCAGCTGACATATGTCAATATAAAACAAATTGTCAAATTTAATGACTGCCTTTAAAAGTGTCATTCATTCCCCCTGATTATACATCCTGGGCTTAACTACAAAATAGCAGAGGGCATCACCTAAAATAAAAAATGATTCATAGTATGCCTTCTTTTTTGATAACTTCCGCAAGCAGAGAAGACCCAGAGCCTAGTCAAGTCATAGGGAAAATGAGCTCTCTAATTTGAATTTGAAAAACATGTACTTGACAGGTTTCAAGGGCTGTTTTCAGAACAGACACAGAATTAAATGTTAGCTGAGGTTTATCTGAGCCTTGACCAAAGCATTCTGCTCTAAAGGAAGAAAGGGGAAAAAAAAAAAAAAAAAAAAAATCACTGTGTTTTCTCAAGGGACCTTATAATTTCTTGGAGTTCTTTACCTTAAATGATGGTCCCTTTTCATCACTGCCATAGTCCTGCAAAAAAGTAAAAAAAGACTAAAAAATGTCCTGATATTCAACTTGTGTTTGAGGTAATGACTGAACAAAAGAATTTTTAATCAGGGATATAAAATCAGTCCTTCCTTTATTGTCCCAAGTCAGTGTTTATTATTTTGTGTTTCCATAAGAGAAAGTGACTCCTGAGTCCAAAGCTTTCTTACTATTTACTATTCTAACAAAATCTACTTTCCACTTTGATAGAAGGTATTGCTTTATATGCACTGCATGGAACTCATAACTGAAGGGTTATGTGTACTGTTGTCAATCTATGCCAAAGAGATATCAGTTGGGGTGATTTTCATGGAGATGATCGTAAGACACAGATTAATTAATTTAAAATCATTCTAACCTATCTGCTTCTCAGGGTTCCACTCCATTTTTTTACATTTCCATTCCTGAGAATTAATCCCTGTTTTGCTTTCCTATTCCTTTGAATAGATAACAGATCAAATAAAATCACAAAATGGGTAACTTTTACAAAACTCATCCCTAAAACAGTAAAGTAACCTCCTCTGGAAAGGACAGCAGAATTTTGATGAATGAAAACTGAATAGAAGTTTTAAGGAATTATATTTGTTCAGCACTGGACTACTTGGAGTAGAGTTAGATCACATCTATATACTCCTGAAAGTATGCTCTTCTATTGATTATGGATATTATAGGTCTTATATATATAAAACCTAAAATCATATTGAATTCTGAAAAAAGCTGTTACAGCTACAATGTTGTTTTCCATGTGGACCTAGTTTCTAACAGTCTGGCTTTCTTAATTTTTGTTTCTTTTTAACATTTCCAGTTTGTCCTCATTTTTTTGCTTGTTCTAATGCATATATTTTAATCCGTTTCATAGTATGTGTCTTTTCACTAGAAATAGTACAGACTTCAAAGAAATAAAACTGATACGGCAGGATGCAGCTGATCAGAAAGTAATCAGTACAAAATGAATTGACCATATTACATTAAATCTTGGCTCATCAGCTTGCATCAGCCCTGAGGTTTTCTCTCTGATATATGAGAAATTATGAAATCTCTTGGATTCTTTGACTTTTTGCTTCCCAGAATTTTAGCAGAAATCATCAAAGGAAGTTTTTATGACACTTGCTTTAGGAAGCTGCTTTTCAGCATGTTGTAGACCAAATTAAACTCCTTGCTGTGGGGTATTAGAAATGCAATTCACTTTTTACTTGTCATTCATATGGTTTTCTTCTGTTTCTCATTCTCGAAATGATATATGCAATGTATTGTGCAGTTATGTTTTAGAATTTAATTTCCTACTAACTAAAGAACTAAACTAATATTCTGCCCGTACTGAAATGTTAAAAGTTCAAGTGTTTCAGATGGTTAGAGGCTATGTAAGGTTAGTTAAATTGAGGCTGAGTTTAGGTGGAGTGTATCTAGTGCTTAGAAACAAAGCAAACAGATGCAATCATTAAATGGAAACATAAAATATTTTCAGAACATGTGCTCACCAAACAGAAAATTTCCCTGGCAACCTAAGCAATGGGCCTGTGACATACATCAAAACTGGCTTTTTTAAAATACTATATTGTATTTTTTGAATTAATAAAGTAGGAAAAGTATGTCACAAAGTGAAACATTCACACTGAAAGAAAATGTCATGTAAGAACAGGTGATTATTTGCTATAGTCCAAGGTCAGCATGCATCTTGCTGAAACAGCTCAATCTGTTTTATAACCTCTGGTACCCAGCATATTTCTTTTTTACAATATATCAATGTACTGCATTGATATAATAATGTAATGATTCTTGAACAGCTTTTGTACTTCAAAGCATCATATACCTGCGCAAGGTTTCTACTAAAAGGGAATCTTAATTATTCTGTGGAATTAACAATGATCTAAGATATCTTATCCAGTGAAAGTTCAATAGCTCTTGCAAAGCAGATCCTGGCAGCATCAAATTACAGAATTCAAGTAGTGCAAAATCAGCTTCCATCTGTTAGGATAGATAGATAAAGCAACAGTTAACACATTGAAAAGATAAATGAGCATATTGGCCAACATTCAGTAATTACAAGTACTTGGAAAAAAAAAAAAAAAGAGAAAGAAAAACCCACAAAATGAACATGGCATCCTTAGGTAACGAATATTTTTCTGAGGCAGGGGATATTGAAAGGGAATATATAAACTAAGGACTCATGTATCTATAAGCTTGCTAGTGACTGCTTTGCCTGAAGACATTTTTAAACTCATAGATATAAAAGCATTCATGTTAGTTTTAAATAAACACTTAATAGAATATAAACTGAGTAGAACTGTTGAATGACTGCACTGACTACAGACTAGTATTTTGACTTACACCTGTGTGTACAGGGAATATCAAGGGGAAACTTCCACATCATTTCCCATACAGAGCTCTTGGAAGTTGCACTGCATCCATGTGGAAACCTTCCACCGGTGTAATGAGGTAAAATAAGTCAGACCAGCATGGGGCAAAAACGAGCGAAACCAATTCTCTAGTAGTTTCCTTAGACGATTGTCTGAAAGAGCTTGTGGCACCAGAAAACTTAAATAAGATGTAATAGATATACAGAATGGCAGAGGAAAATGTGGGCAGACATCTCATGAGCAAGAGTGTTTCTGGTTTTCACAGGCTGCTATAGATGTATGGTAACAAGGATTTTTGCAACCTACCTTTCCTTAACGATTTTTATCAGGCATGCATAAGTAAAGGAATTCTCTATTTGAACATCTATGTTGTTCAAGGGTATTGCCTTCCTCTGCCCGTGATAGGAGCTGTAATCACCCAGCACTATTATTAGTGTTACGATGTTCCACAAGCATATGTATTTATATGGAGGCATTAAAATATTTTGTGCCCTGTTTCTTCAAGAAGAATTTGAAGAAAAGTTTTGAGAATAAGGAAATAATCCATCAAGGAAGTTCAGTATAAGATAACTAGTCCATTACTTGAACCACAGTGCTAGAATACTTCGACATGATGAAAACTTCATCCTTGCATAAAGTGGACATTAAAAAAGAATTTGTCAACATTTCAGGTCAAAGATGTTATACAGATGGGTTTTTTTAGCCCAGCATGATGTAAGTTATATGTTTTATGATATACTAATTAAAAATCAGTATTAAAAACAGGTACTTTGGAGAATATCTTACTTGTTTGCATCCATTCTGACCCGTAGCGGGTTTTTCACTACCATTCATAGTTGACAAATTGGGACATGTTGCAAGGAATTTTTGCTTCTAGGCAGTGTTCAATCAGAATAGGTGAATTGTTTCCCTGAAAGCTTAAAACCAAAGACTCAGACACTAAGTCACAACAGATACAAAGTAATGCAGGAAAACCCTGACTAGTGTTAGTCATAAGGCGCATGCACTGTTCAGAGTTGTTTGACCATTGCAAAGTTTGCCAGGGGTATCAAGAAGAAAAACTAGAAAGAAGAACTCCAAGACTGAAGATTTTTATAGATATTAAGAAGAAAATCCAAATAGAGGAGAAAAATTCCAGGGTGTCTATCTGAAGGCTGGAATGAAAATAACATGTACAATCCTTGAAAATGAACTCTAGAATTTAAAATGTTTTATATATGATGTGACAGATAAGGGAAAGGCCATGAAAGAGTTTAGTTCTATGGACAAAGGAACAGGACATGAAAATAATCTCTGAAATTCCATTCTGGGTATAAGCAGTAAAGATTGTGAATCTGAACAGCACACTCCACCACATACAAACAAATAATTTTCTTGCAATGGCCGACCTGTGTTAATGGAGCATCCCTCTTTTCTACCCCTCGTCTCTTTACCTGTATAAGTTAAAGACCCTCCTGGGTCTTCTAGCTGGAAAGGTTCTATTTTAATTAATTTCTGAGACCCTCCCATAGCATTAGAAGTACTGATGTTCACAGCACAGCACACTGACCCTTTCTGTCACCTTCAGTCTGATGGCTGAGATTTCCCAAAATATTGAAGGACCTGTACTAGTAAGTCATGCTTTTACTGGCCTCAGAAAAGGAATGGCAAACAGACTGCTAGGAAAGTTAATGACCCTTTTTTAACTCCCTTCCTCCATCTTAGGAGCTTTCAGATGCCTGTCCTTCGTGACAAAAAAAAAAAAAAAAAAAAAAAAAAGAAGTAAACTTTAGTATTTAAACCACAAGTATCAGTTCTTGATATTTAAAAATATGCTAAAATGTCATAAGTTGAGAGCTATTGTTAGCTTAAAAGGAAAGAATTAAAGAAAAGAATCTAGAATTTCGAGTTTGTAAGTCAGAAATGAAATCAAGGGAAACCTTTAAAGAAGAATGCTTTGAAAGATAAAAATGTTTCATCCAGAAAGATCTGAAATATAACATTTATTATACAGTGATTTTTTTCTTCATGATAGTTCTTTAAAATATAAGTAACAATTTGGTGTTACTCTAACTGCTCTTCTGTGAATGGAAATGTTACTGCAAGGAAGCAAGGAAGATGAATATGGTGAAATGCTGCTAGGGTAAGAAGAGGTTACCACTACTACAGTGCTTTGCTGGACCCAAGGATAGCACCTAAGGAACTTGTCTTCTGATGAAGAAGAAATAGGACAATTACAGAGAGAAAAGGGTGAGCCACGGGGAAGAAGGAAGTAAAGAGAGTTGTGAAAAAACGTATGTAGAGAGAAAATTAGAGCCCAGAAACAAAGATCTGAAGGAGCTGAAGAACAGCCAGCACTGCAGACATGAGATTCAATTAAGCACAAGAGTAAAACTGTGTCAGTAGGAAAATGAGAGGACAGATTTGCATTGGAAGATGTCAGTCAGGTTACAGTATTTGCTTCACACAGAAAATGTATTCTGGCCAGCACAGGTAAAATATCTGTTGCTCTGGGCCAAAGTATTTTGCTGTTCATAGATCTTTTTTTGAGGAATATGGTAACATTTCAAAAAACAGGTTTTGAATTGTCACCTCCTTTGGACATTTTTTGTTTGACCGTGAAGTCTCCCTGTGTGCTGTACTTCAGATAGGTCTATTGGACACTTGACCAACGTACCCTAATGATTATGGCAGCAAAATCTTAAATACTTAGGCTGAAAAACAATGAACAAGGGATTTAATACTGATATGCATTTCTAGTGTTTTTAGTGGATAATCTAAGCCTCCATAATTAATCAGTTTTAAATTACAATACTTGAGTAGTACAAAACTTCAACAGAATCTGCATAAAAATTGATTGCAGAAAATGTCAAATCAAATATTTTTAGAAATGCTTCCACTAGAGCTGACAGAAATATCTTGAATAGTTGAATTCTCCCTGAAGAGTGTGTCTTCCAAGAAATGATTTTTTCAATTCAGTTTTGTTGTATATAGCACATTTGAATTGAAACATTTGAAAAAGAAAATTTGGTTTTCTTGCAAATTGAAATTATAATTTATTTTTTAAATTTTAAAAATATTTTTACTTATATAATTTCTTATTGTATCTATAAGAACAATAATAAAAAAGAATGTAATTTATCTTGGGAGCTGGGAGTTCCTCCTTCCCTCTTCACCTTGATTTCTTAACACACAAGGCATATGAGGTCACAGTGTGTGGCTATGGTTATGTCTCTATTCCAACCACAGTCACACCAGCACTGCAGCCTGTTGGTGACTTTCAACTGCATTTCACAAACATTTTCAATGGGCCTACCATTTTACAAAAAGAAGATGGCATGAAAAAGAAAGACTAACTGAAGCTTTCACAAATTTGTTTCCCAGGATTTTCTTAGCTTCTCATGTAGTTTCTGCAGTCTCTGACAAAAATCTCTGTAGGGTGAGAATTACAGAGAAATGAAAAGGAACCATACAAGCTATGGAAGTCTTTTCTGCCTGTTTTTATGTGTATTAAAGCCATTATCCATCATCTGCATTTTCTCCCAGTGAAGTGGAATGCTTCTCATATATCCTCAATTTCATTCCCAAACTGTTTCTTTGTCCATCTTTTAAGAAAGCAAAGCAGACCTACCTGCAGATTCCTGACCCCCTCCATATGTTGTGGTTAGATAGTCACTGTTATTCCGGTCTCCTGAAGACCCTAAAGCCTGTTTGTCTCTTCTACATTAACCTCCTGTATTTTTTAATATTTCATTCCCTTCATCATTTCATGTGATGAGTTGTTCATCTCCTGACCATCTGCCTCTGATCTTTGAGTTCACTAATCAGTATTTCAGGTGCAGCTATAGCACAGAGAGGTCTCCAAGCCCACTTGGCAATGTACAGAGGGCATTTTTCCACAGAGATGCAACCCTGCTGCTCTGCATCCACTTCCTGACTCCTTCACTCTCCTGAAGTTATGTGTGAGTGGATCATCTGTGATATACCCCTTATTGGAAAGGACAGGATGTCAAAAGGAGGAAGATTGCATTTTGAAGGGCTTCATATTCAGAAGGAACCCAATAAAGCAGAATATTCAAAACTTTGCCACGGTTTTGTTTCTTCCGGATTATGTGATCTACCTTCCCCAACAGATATGCTGAGGTTTCTACTAAGTAGCAGGATGTAAATCTGCCTTTTCAATATGATCTGAAACACCAAAGCAAGAAAGGGTGATATGAAACAAGAGCTGATGCTTCACTACCTATGACATCTGGAGGAATATGATTTAAAAAAAAAAAAAAGGCAGAAGAAAGGAAAGCAAAAAGACCCTATGAATACAGTTTACTCAGGTATTTTTGAAATTACAGAAGTCTATAATATTGTTCTTTTATTTATTAGCTTTCAGCAAGGCATCCATGTAAAAGAAAAAAAAAATAAATCTAAACCTATATGAACTGTTTCCTTTGAATTTCAGTATTTTGCTTAAGTGTTGGAAACACTGAATATATTTGAATCACTTTTAATTATATTAAAAACAGAAAGTAGAATAATTAAAAACTAAGTGACTAGCTGATAAATATCTCTTACACTAAGAGAAATAAAATAGTAAGGCAATTTAAAACAGTATGTGTAAAGTTAAATAATTTTATTTTAATTAAATACTAATAAAAGGTATGGATATGTTATATTTTAGTATGGGCTTCTTTAAGGATGAAAGTTTTTTTTAATCTTTATACCATTTTACAGCTTTCAAACAACATTGATTTTAATCATTAACGGTATGGATCATACATAATGATGCACATAATAATACTGGAATGTCTCATGCTTTCAATGGAAAAAATGGAAGCAAACCTTCATTGCAGATAAAAAGAGGTGTTGCAAGAACACATAAGAGGTGGTGTGAAGAGACAAGTGGAAACTTGGTGCCTGTGTTCTGCTGTATAAAATCTTGTGCAGCAGTTCATTGAGGCAGATTAGAGTGGTAAGTAGCCAGTTTATGCATACATGACACTGCCACTTCTCTCGCCTCATGGAAGCTGTGCAGTCTTTCCAAAATGAAATAACTGTAACAGGATACCTGCCAGGCTGCAGACCCCCTTCCAAACTGAGCAAATGTGAGCCCTGCTGTCCTGTGTGTATGCAAACTGTTTTGTACAGTTCCTTTGATTTAAAGTTGTTTTGGATTTATGACAGCAAAATACGGTGATCATGCTGTGCATTAATATGGATGAAAAGTCTGCTCTATTATAGTAATTTTTCATCTACAAGGAATTCTAAATAACCTATCAACACAGTACAACATAAGCATTAATGCACTGTTAAAAAGGCTTTCATAAAATAATATGTGAATAGAGAGAGAAAGATTGTAAAATAGACGGCAAACAAAAGTTAGTGCTGCTTATTTTTCCCACACCTACTCCTGACCATCACAAAGCAATATTCACACATTACATCCAAATGTAGGTAACATGTATGGCTGTATAGCTACGCTGAAAATTAACTGGATCTGACTCATGAGGTTAATCAAAGGAGTTCCTTGATATCTGACTTCCTTTATTTCTGTTATTTGTGCACACTTTTTGCAAATTTCTTTCTTGTTTCATACAGACATGCATATGTATAGCATTGCAATATTTCAGTGGTGTTTTCCTTGCTGCAGCTGAACTTTTAGAAACATTCATATGAAAAGTAGACAAATAATCTAAGCTAAGGGGAAAAAAAATCTTGTGCAAGGAATACTGGTTTATTTTCTCAAAGTGTTTTCAAGGTGTTATAAACAGCAAGAGTAAAAAACAACCAAACAAACCAAAACAAAAAAACCCACCCAAACAACAAACCAAAATCCCAACAAAACCAAGCCTGAAAATGAGAAATACATTACAAGATTGCAAAGATAAGAGTCTTTTAAAGTAGTAAGTAAGTCACAGAGGGTGTGGGCTACACTACTGCCTAATAGTTGTTAATCGGAATAAATAATAGGTTTTTAAACATCAAGAGGCATTTAATTAACCTGCAATAACTGGCTTATTAATTTTCAATTAAATCATTATTTGAAATACTTAATTTGAATGTGAATGAATGTATTTTTGGCTACCTCCTATAAGATATCTCACTATCTGTGATGAATTGTAGGTTAAAGTTTGGCATTTCTTCTCCCTTTTCCTCAATGAACTTCAAGGACACATTTGAAAAGCTTCATGCTGTTTGTTAATTAAAATAAACCAGAAGAGCAAAAGACAAGGAATTCAGAAAACAAAACACCCCAATCACCATACACTCCAATATCCCTGGTGGTGTTCAAGAATGGGTTGGACAGAGCCTTGGGTGACATGATTTACTGTGAGGTGTCTCTGCCCATGGCAGGGGGTTGGAACTTGATGATCTTAAGGTCCTTTCCAATCCTAACTATTCTATGATTTATTTCAACTTACTCTCACACTTAATAAACACTCAGGGACAAATCAAATGCTCAGCTACAGTAAACTGACAACATTAATTTCAATTAATTTATTTCCTAAGCCATTATATGGTTTGGCTTGGTTTTGGGTTTTTTTTTTAGGGTTTTGTTTGTTTGTTTGTTTGATTGATTTTGTTTAAATTTGGGCAATTTGCTGGGTTTTGCCTAAAAACTCAGAAGCTAAAAGCAATCCAAGGAACATACGGTCAGGGGTACACAAAAGTGGGTATAGCATTTTGTTCTTATAATGTGATGTCCACCCCAGTATAAAAAGCTTTCATTCACTAATAAATTGAATGAAAGCAATGACTTGTAACTGGGAGTAGAATGCAGAGGAAAGTATGCCACTAAGGAGAAAGAAGTGGAAACGCAGAGCTCTAAACACAAAAAGACACCCCATTCCAAGAGATTTTTTTAGATTTTCTTATAATGAAAGGTAATAAGCTTTTGACAGGTTAGTCAAAAAGACTGAATTTTGTCTATGAAGGAAAATATTCTTATGCATTCTCAATGGAGGAATACACCATCAGTGATGATTAAGAGCCTCTTGTTATGAAATATCTCCTTTTGGGAATCTGATCCTCTTTCAGTAAAGAAGATGCTTGCAGAGACTAAGGTAAGTCCTTGAAAATACCTCTCTTCAGTTTCCTTCAGTAGACAAAGGGCTACCACAAATGTGGTCCAAAATGTTGTTAAATTACATCACAAGACAATGCACAGCTTTCTTCCATAAACTGCTTAAAGTCTAGCCAACACAAATAAATAAAAAATTGCAGGAATTGAGAAAAACCTATGTTCTGATAGAGTTCTGAAAAGATAATAACTTGTATGACAAATTTCACTGGAACAAATATATTAAGCACTATGATAATGAGCTTGCATAATGGAATATATTTCTCGTATTCACAGGACATGAACCCATCACAGGAATTTAAGTTCTACATAAGGTCAAATTAATATTTTGCACTCAGACTGGAAGGCTTTGTACTTACATTGTGTCCACACATTACCAAGCCTTTTTTTTTTTTTTTTTCACATTTATTTCCATTTTTTCACTTTGTTGGTCTTTTTTTTTTTCCTTGCTTGATAAGTTATCTTCTTTCATTTTCCAAACAAGATGTTTCTCCAAATTACCTCCCCATCAGCAAGGCATGTTTGCTCCTGTAACAACCACTTTCATGCCAGAAAATCTCCACTTCTCAAATGAAATGGCTACTTGTTCTTTATATAGAGAGGCCAAAATATGTTAGAAATGTAGAAAATATATTAATGGTAATTGATTTAACAAAAAATGATTCAGCAGTTTGCTTCATGTTTATTTATTGATATGTGAATGAAATTAGATACTGATTTAAAAAAGCTAGTGAAAGCTAAACCCTTTTCCCCCAGTTTCTTTCTCTCCCTTTCAGATTCTCTCCCTCCCAGAAGGCAGTGCAGTACTAATAGTATTTATATTCATTTCAAGACACCATCTTTCCTTCTTTAAAAAATGGGGTAGATGGTAAAGGACAATACAGGTGTTCTGGAGTGTCAGAAGATGACCTTTCGGCCTTCTATTTTCACCTATATTCTCTCCATTATTATTTCTTCTGTGTTAACACTGCAGCGGTACCTTTAAAAATATTTTTTTGTTGTTGTTTCATTCTGTTGGAAGCTTTGCCAAAATCTTTTGGCTTTCAGGCACCAGCTGAAAACAATTGAATACTAAATTCCCAATCAAAACTACTCAGTTCTCTGAGGTGACAGGGTTAGAGGAGATACAGAACCTCACCATAAGAAGCCTGTCTTTTAATTTCCATCAAGGGATACTTTGAAACAAGTTCAGGTATTTTACTACCGCATATCTCTGCTCTAATGTAGCATTTCACAGAGTTTCCGCAATAACTATCGTTGGGTCTTCTCATAAGAGCCCTATAATAGTCATAAATATTTCTCAGGAGAGACAGATAGACTCTGAAAGGCATATAATAGCTATCATAAATGAATAATAAAATGTAGAAAGGACAAGACACCATGAAAATGGCAAATGAATATGATGACGTGTGTGTTGTACATGAGTTAATTGTCTGAGTTTTATATTTACAGAAAATCCCAGCTGTTTTCTGCTGTTTCAGCAGTATTTATGGAAGAGGAATCATCCTCTGGAAGGTTAAGAGTTTTTACAGAAAGACTGAAGTAATTACAGAGTAGAAAGCTTGCACCACTGCTCTATGTGTACTCCTTACGCGTACTCTTAGACTGTTTGCTGCAATGACAAATTCTGGAAGTTACAGTACAAACGTCATCTTCATCCTACCAAATGGTGCAGATAAATTTTATTTCACCACAAAAACAATCATGGATTTATTTAAAAAATAAGTTAGCACATGTGGGTAGCATAGTACCTCACTTCAAAGCCTTCATTTGAGCTGTTTTGAGCCTCCCTTGTCAGGGCGGTTTGAGTAAGAACACCGGCCTTGTCAGTTGTCATAATAAGTCCTTTATTTCCTGCATTACTTCATCAATTTTAGTCCAACAATATGCGGTGCAATATGCCAGTCAATTTAGGAAGTGGCACTATTCTATAAATAGCCCCATTAAAATGATACCCATTGCACTTGCAATGAAGACTTTAGTTTTAATTTTTGTGTCATATTCAGGCTTTAAGATTCTTCCTAAAGGGATGTTATGGATTCAGAATCTTGAAAAGATAGGCAAAACATGAAGGAGCATGTATATATATAAAATATATACAGAAAAATTAAAAAGAAGAAAATTCTTATGACTTCAGTGCATATATATGAATAGAAATTTTGAAATGTAAGACATGAAAAAAGTTAATCTGTTTATAAAATGACCAATACAGGAACTCCTGTTTAAAAATAAGTATGTATGTCAGCATAAAAACACTGTCAGTTAAGCACATTGCAAAGTGAAAATACACTATGACTATGTGACTAGAGAGTAAAGGGAAATTTGGTTAATAGTGGCTTAAGATTCTCCAAAATACTTTATATCCTCAGTGGATCCCTTTTCTATTTTTTGCACAAAATAATTTTTTTTGAAGGCAAGTCTATAAGGTCATAAAAGAGAGATATATTCCTTTTTCGTTGTTATTTCCAGAATCCTCTTAACACGTATCAGTAAATTAAGACAGTATAACAATTTGAAGTATAGGAAAGCTATAGAGTAAGCAACATGATTTATTGAAGGCTGATATGTTTCACATAGATTGTTTTATGAACATGAGTCTCTTTAAACAGACAATGTCACAAAAAGACTGAATGATATAGCCTAGTTAAAAATTTCCAAAAATAGTTGTTTACAAAAGGGAAGGTCTTGAAACCAGAAAACCTGCTCATTTGATAGCAGGGTGAAGGGATTTTTTTCAATTTTTCCTATTTCTGAAAATTACTTTATCTTGAATACTGCATGTCTTAAAAAATAAGGGTAGTTTGAAGTCAAATCTGTGTTTAATTATGTGTGTAATTTACTAATATTTAGATATGTTTAACCTCATGCTGTGTCTCTGGCTTGCTTTATGAAATTGAATGCACAGTTGAACAGAGGTGATTTGTGTTGGATGTGAATTATTTTTTTAATGGTACATTAAGCCATAGCACTACACTGATTTCAAGTTGCATGAACCTCTTTTATACGCAGAAGGTTAGAGTGGATAGCTGTTTTATTTTCTGATCCATGGATTTTGTTTTTTCTCTTCAAAATTAAATTTTGTGTTGTTTGAGTAACACAGAAGCTAGCACAGCAAAAAAATAAAAAATAAAAAAAAGTTAGACAGATGCCTTACAGGAACATGTAAGCTGATGAATGCCCTCAGAACAACCACAAAAGTGAGTCTGAGTTTACAATTACTTGCCTTTTCATATAGTAAAGTAACTGCCCAGACCCTTACATCACCATCTCTAGCATTAAGAAGCAACATTACGTAGGCTGCACATTTCTTGCTCTATTTCTAATTAAGCACATGGGAGGAAAACCCTCTTAGATGTTATAATTTGAACTGTAAAAATAAGTCTTCAGTTAAATGCCTGCAAGGATATCTGATTTTCAAGAATAACAAGAGCTTATCTATGTCAGGATTCTAAGGGGAAAAAAAATTCAAAGGGGAAAAATTTTCTTCCATAAGAAAAAACTCTAAAGTTTCTGTATAAGGCATTTCCTATCAGCTCTTCTGACCATCTTGTGTATAACCATGTGAAACCTTCAGTTGTAGAATTAACAGAGAGAATAAGATGTTTTCTTCTTGCTTTGCATTTTTTATAAACTGATGAAATCAGGTGCTGCCTCATTAGACCGATTTAACACAAGTATCAAATCTGTAATTTCCACACCGAGTCTCTCAATTATGCACACTGAATCAATGGGAGAAAAAGCTACAGAGGGAAAAGACAATTATTAGTACATTTGACAAACATTAAACAATAAGATTTGAAACTTCCAGTCAATAGTTACCCTATGAAAACATATGAGAAAGTTCTGTTCAAGTATCTAGGATCAACATTTTTAAAAGTTAAAAGCCAAAGCTTTAGATATCTAAATTCATATTTTAGCTTTAAGTCTTACTGTGCATCAAAGAGCCCCTATTGAGGTAATTTAGAATCTAGGCAAGATTACCATAAAGCCAAAACACTTATTATTCTAGCAGACAGTCTTGCTCTGGAATTATAACTATTGTTATCCATCTGCAGACATGTTCTTCTACTTTGGGCATTATGTTTAAATAATATAAAACTATGCTATTACTTCTGTTCAGAAAGATCAGTAAATGAAATCTGTTCTTTCTATGAACTTCTCAGAAATGCCTGTGTAACCTGTAGAGGATGATTTCTGAAGAAACAGACATCTGGAGATCACAGAGGCATAATTAATATGTCTGGACTAAGTTATGATGTAAAACACAAATATACTCCTCCTACTCAATAAATTCCTCTGTGCGACACTTCCATTTAAGAACAAAATATGACACAATTTACTAAATATTTAAAATATGCTTAGAAATTTTATCTTAAAATAATTTGCATCATGCATTTTAATGAGCAAAAAACCTAATAATAAGTAATTTGTGTGTGTTTACATGTATGTTGTTCTTTCCTTTTTGTCCTGGGAAGTCACTGCCTTTGTGAAACAGACAAGTTAGTGATGTCTGTATCGAAAAAATTCCAGACAGATATTATTTCAAGAAATATACTCTGAAAGAATGAGCTTGAAGGAAAATTATTTGCAAGCAGTATGTTATGGTATTCTATGTACTGAACGACCACAGTAATTTTGAAATTCTTTGTTTATTTCAGTTTTGGACCTAAGTCTTTCTTTTAGGAAAGCTGGAAGTTACCCGAATATATCAGTGAGTAAAAATGACTTCTCATTTTTTGACATTTACATCACCCTATGTAGTGTTTAGTCACTACTTAATCACTTCCCTATTGTCAGGGGTTTTAAAATCCGCAACAAAACATTCTTCCATGCTCCAAATGTGAAAAATCACTATTTGGTGGGGAAGTATGCTGCAACCTTCATTGCCTTATTTAAAAAAAAAAATTAATTTGATGACCTTACACCTGTTAGGAAAAAGTAAATTCTGAAATGACTGTCAGATGCTCGATGTAAAAGAAAAGATACATTTTTTTTATTTTTTTTTTTACAAATAACTAATTAGTTTACAATTAATTTTTTTTTTTTTTTTTTACAACTGGTAATAATCTGGCAACAGAGCATCTGTTAGGACTGATACAAAAGGTGATGGTTCTTGTTTTTTCTGTCCATTATGTTAAAGAGACAGGGCCTCTGACAAAGGGGTTTTATAGAGAAAAAGTTTATGCTGGTTGTGACTATGTAGCAGTAGATGACATGTTTTACTGATTTGATAGGCAGGAAAAAACCAAAGCAACACTAACTGTACGTGCAAATCAAGGACCTCACAAACACACTTGTTCCAAGTACAAGTAGTAAAGGACTATCAATGACCAATATTTTCCTGTGACGCAGTTTTCCTTAGCTCTTGTTCATGCTGTCAGTTTCCGTTTTTAGAGGGTTTCAGAGTTATGCCTTAGACTGAAGAGTAGCTGTGCTTCTCACTTATTTGAAAAGAGGCATATTTTGCATAAGAGCAGTCTACAGAGCCTTTTTTTCTTTCTTTTAAGAGGTGCTTTGCAAGAAGCACTACAGGAATATGCATTATTCACATCCTACATATGTAGGTATTTGTCAGACCAGGGAAGGGGAATGCATTTCCAAAGGCTAATTTTTGTCTGTAAAGGCTAATTTCCCTAGAGCCCCTTGTAGTCAGTAGAGGAAGGTAGTATTATAGCATCCTCCAGAGAATAGTTCAGAGTAGGAGACTAATTAATCTCAGTGGGGGAGATGGCGCTGATTTTAGATGGCATAGAGTTAATCTTCATAGTAGCTGGTACGGGACTATGTTTTGGATTTGTACTGGAAACAGTGTTGATAATGCAGAGATGTTTTTGTTATTGCTGAGAAGTGTTTAGATAGAATTAAGGCCTTTTCTCACCCCACCAGTGAGAAGGGGTTGCACAAGGAGCTGAGAAGAGACTCAGCTGGGAAGCTGACCACAACTGACCAAAGGGGTATTCTATACTATAAGATGTCCTGTTCAGCAATAAAAGCTGGGGGAATAAGTACAAAGGAGAAACGAAGTTTAGAGTGCTGGCATTTGTCTTCTTGAGTAGTCATTGCACGCAATGGGCCGAGCTTTCCCAGAGATGGCTGTATAGCTGCCTGCCAATAGGAAGTAGTGAATGAATTTCCTGTTTTGCTTTCCTTCTGTCAACAGCTTTTGCTTTACCTGCTAATCATAGAATAGTTTAGGTTGGAAGGGACCTTAAAGATCATGTAGTTGCAACTTGCCTGCCACGGGCGGAGATACTTTTCACTTGATCAGGTTGCTCAAAATCTCATTCAACCTAGCCTTCAACACTTCCAGGGATGGGGCAGCCACAACTTCTCTGCAAGACTTGTTCCAATGCCTCATAGCAAGGAGCTTCTTCCTAGTATCTAATCTAAATCTCCCCTCTGTCAGTTTAAAGCGTCAGGCTTGGTGAATGGGTCCCACTCTGGTAATTCACCCAAATTATGATAATTGCACAGAAATAACCTCTACTTTCCCTCATTTATTATCTTACCTCAGCTTGTCACCTGCAAAACTTGATAATAAATTTTTTTTTTTTTTTTTTATGAACTGTGATTAGGTCCTAAGGGGACTTTCCTGACTACTGCACTGATATCTATGCACTACACATATTGGCTGCTTAATGTGTTTATTCCTTGCAGTTACCTTTGTTCTCCAGATCAAGTTTTATAGGGTGGTTCCCATCCATGTTCCTCAAGGTTAGCAAAGATAAACTAGCTGCATCCACATTAGGCAGAGCTTGACACTGACTTTGCTTTTTGGCCCATACGGTGATCTGTTGAACAGAAGATGTAATTATTGGTTTTCTGTGTTTGGGGTTTTTTTCTGTTGAAAATGTAAGTAATGATGAGAAGACTTTATTGCATCCTGTCAGAACCATATTCTTACAGCTTGAAATGTGTTGCATGCCCTGACATCACAGTACGTTCAGGAGCTTGTGGATCCAGAACACATTCAGGAAGTATTGGAGAATTGTGAGTGCACAATAAATAACAAACTTGGCATTGTCTTAGCATTTCAGTCTTTTGGAAGCTATCTGTCAAAGCAGCTATTCCCAGAACCACCCTCAGGCTGTGTTTCAGAAGGAGCTATTGCTTTTTCTTTAGAAGGACTATTAAATAATGTCTATTCTGGTATTACATATGACAGTGATATAGGCAACTGAATTATTTGACAGTGCCTATGTATCCATGAAGAATTATATGTAAATTTATTTGGAAATACAGTTTCCAAATTATATTCTGTGAACCTCCTAATTCCAAGTAATGGTAAATACTTTATCAAAATATTGTGTGGCAATATGAAAAATCAATTTAAAAAAATGTTTTGTAAAATGGTAACTGATCTGCTTGGTGGAGATTCATTATGAGCTGACTAGTGCATGATTATGATTATTATCTGATCTCAACTGGTTTATATTAGCAAAAGATATTAAAAGCAAAGACTGCCCCGTGTAAAATATATGTATCATAAAAGCATTTTTCAGGGATCTGTTTTAGCAAAGTAAAGAGGAAAAAAAGCGGGTCTTACAATACTGAATGGAAAGAAACTGACCATGCAACAGTTTCTTCTTTTAATAATGATCCTTATTAAGAAAGTTTCACCTTCATTGCTTTAAAGGAAGGTGAGTGCATGCACCTTTAATTCACACATATACAACCTCCTTTCTCATTTGCTCTACATCCCTCTGAAAAATAAAGCAATCACTTACATGGAAAAATATCTTGAAAGAGAAGCTCAGCAAACATTCAAACAAGACACATGCACTCTGCAGGAGACAATTCTTCTCTGACGGACATACAGATAATGGATCTCTTTGTTATACTCAGAGCTGAATGAAAACTATAATATGGTTATTTAAATAAGCTCTACATTTTTCATTTTGTAGTGTGATGAACTACCATATATATAAAAAGGCAGAGCTTTTTAGCCTCCTTCTGGGCACAGAGCTATGAAGAAAATCTAAATGCATGTAATCTCAAAGAAAAATCTTATATATATTGTTTGAACTGCATCAGGATCATGCTGAGAGCAAAAAATGTAATTTAGAGGAAATTTTTTATTTGTACCCTGAAATTTAAGACAGCTAGGCCACAGGAAACTTCACTTCTGTAAGGATCTAATGTGACAAAGTTATTGCTACAGCTGCTTCTGTTTCAAGTACAGATAAAGGCAGAAAACGTGTACACAAAGCTTTACAACAAATCGTATAATCTCAGCTGCATTACATGCATGGAGGTGTGTCACTACAGTAATTCTCTCTCATTTAACAATAAAGAATACTTGTGAAATGTGTGCAATTACAGTTTTTGTGGACAGCAGCTTTTGTCTCTTACATATTCCAATGACATCAGGATCATGGATCTCACAAAGGCACCAAGGATTTCATTACCAAGGTATAAAAGCATGTACAAGAGCCCAATGTCTATTATTAATTAAAAGTATAATGTGAATTGTGTATCAGTGAACAAGCACAGGCAAGGGTAAGAGAAATAGGAAACTTCCATAGAACATAATTTCTGTAAGTTTCATGGGGTCAAGTGTTTTGCTTTCTGTTAGTGAAAAAGCTTAAAGAAGCTGACATACTGAAAAATGCAAAGTCTTGCCACAGTAATTGTTCGGAAGTTCATGATATGTTTCAACCTGCACGACATGATAGTCTATGAGTCTTTTTTTGCTATTTTCCAGTACTACTTTCTTAGAATGGGTAGAAGAACAGGGATAATGATTTTAGAAATCAACAAAACATAAAAGAATTTTAAAACTCTGTGCTCCCAGGCAACTTTGGAGTGTAAATAATATGAACAAAATATTTTCTCCCTGATAGAATCTTTCACCTAGGACAGCAAAGCACCATTTGAGTGGAACTTGATAAGTACATAGTGTCAAACTTTGTATCTCTAGGAAAACATAGGCTGCTTTTAACTGATATTTCCCTCTTTAAAGAAATACACAACCTCAATGGTATAATTTTTTTCCTTTGATATAAAACCCTCTATAAAATATCATCTGACTATCTTGTTGTGATTGCTGGAATTAACACAGATTTAGGACTGTGTTTCTCACTCACAGAAAAGGGGGGAAATGCTTCAGATTCTATTTCCATGTGTTCTTTCATAAATGATCTTTAATTTTGCTTGAAATATCAAGCTTGCCTTCTTAATTTACATCGAATGTGATTATGAAAACCTTTTTCCTGAAGTTGTGACAAAATCCTCTACTCTTTCCCAGAAAATATCTTGCCCCCTTTAATTACAGCTCATCTCACTGGTGTCTTCTACCTTTTTAAATGTCTGTGGAGTGGACCATTTTGGTCTTGGAAGTCCAAAGACTTGCTTTTTTTCCCCTTCTTAACAGTGACCTGATCAGCGACCTTAATCAAATCCCCTAGAAGTCAAAGCAGCAAATCACAAAAACACATTATTTGAATAGAACTTAACATTTAGCAATCACTTGAGTATTTTGCATTCTGTTGGTCTGTGCCTCCCATCTGTGCAAAGGAAAAGGGAATGTTTATACTTTCCTTTCTTCCCTCACAGATGTAAGATTTAATCAGTTTGAAGATTGGGGTTTAATTGCGTGGGAGAGAATTGAATGGCCATGATATATGAGAAAAGATGCAGTCTGACCATTAGAAAGTGTTATAGAGAAAAGGTGGGGGTGAGGAACTTGAAGCGAAACTCTCAAAGATTAGTGAACATAAAAGAAAAGGCTATGCTGTTTTCCAGGTGGAAAGTTTCCTAATTTTGCTAGCTATTTGTTTTGAAACTTGCTTAAGAAAAAGGGAGCAGTAAAAGATCAGAATTTCCTATAGAATTCCCCCTGCTGTTTTTTCCCTTAATAAGCTCCAGATTTAAGGAATGCCATTTTTATTAGTATTCACAAACAAGGAGGCATTAAAGATGAGATATGCATAAAACAGATATTATTTCCTTCATCAGAGAAAGTTCTTAGAGCTACTGTTATTCAGAGAAATTATGTTTCTGTCTGAAGAATTCTAATGAGAAATAAATATTAATAATTAAATGAAAACACCACCACCAGCACCGTCAAACTCCCAACCATATGATCCAACAAACCAGCAACAAACAAAGGAAAGAAGCTGTAAGAGTCATTGGGAACTGATTTGGAAATGCTTCCTGATATTTTTAAGTGCTAAACCGTCTGTGTATATGTGTATGCAACACTGATGCCTTAGGGAACTCAGCTGTTGGGACAAGTTTGTAGTAATCTATTTTGGATACTCAGGGAAGCATTCTTCATTCTTCCTGCTTCTATCTTTCAAGACCTTGTGTGCCAAGAGGGGCCATGGGTGTCCTTGCAGATGTGACGTTCAAGATTTGACCTTTCAGAACAATAGAATTAGATGTTTGAAGCAGATGACAGGAAATATTTTCTTTTTTGCAAAGCAATTAAAATCCCATATTTCTTCAGAATGAATAACACCATTGTTATGATCTATATGTTTGCCTTGTTCACCATTCATAAAATAAAGGTGAACTCCTGAGGTAAATTATCTTGGAGATTTTAATGAAATTCTTAATAAAACACATATTCATAAAACAAAGTAAAGATGTGGAAAAATGGGATATATTAGGTAAAAGCTTAATAGATGATCCAGTCCACAGATAAAAACAATTGAAAATATCAGAAACACAATCATATACAGCCCCACAGTGATTTTAACAATTTGTTCCCAAGGAAATTATGTAAGCCTTTTTATGGTACCAAAGTTCAGATCTAAAAATTACATTATCTTTCCAGTAGAAAGACTTTGCATTAAGAAGAACTGGTGAAATCTCCTTCATGTGTTCCTCCTGTGTGAGAACAGCTCTGTTAAAATCTAGCTTGCTTCCTAAGCTAAACAGAGAATAAACCAGAAATAAAGAAATTTTCTTTCATTATGAATGTTTAGGTCAGGATTTCACTAAGATAAATCTTGTTTCATGGTTGCTTTAGTTATCATGACACTGTAGGAAGTTCACATAAAATTTTGGAATCTGTTCCTAAAAGTAAATAAAAAAATCTTTTTGTATAGCTGCAACATGTATTCAAGATACCACTGTATTTTTCAACAATAATAATGAATTGAATTAATAGACGAATTTTATTTATTTTTTTCTCCAAGGTGGCACACACAATAGAGAAAGAACTGCCTTTTTCAAACGTGCTTCTTAAATAAAAAATGGTAGCAAAAATTACCTCAAATCACACTCTGAATCTACTTTCTTCATGGATTTTGACTTTGTTAGCATTTGTTTAAAATCCACAGTGGTATGGGTTCTTATTATTTTTATGTTACAGTTCAAAGTTAAGGCATACAGGAGACCTGTGTCTGATGGCTTCCTGTATCTTCAGAGGCTGACCCATCTTACAAGTGTGTAATGCTATCAGTGTCTTTAGCAAATGCGCAAAAACGACTGCACATTGGGAAGGCAACAGATGTTGATTTCTGGGTGTGGGCACCTTTTAGAGTAGAGAACTAGAGTGCACATCTCAGGGATACACACCTTAAAAATAGTTCCAGAACTGTTATTTTCTGTCTTCCAGATGCTAATTTTAACTGTAGTCATAGAAACTCTGGTGTACGGGAAGGGGTAGAAATAAAAAAAAATGGAAAGTCCACACTGTAGAAACACCATGGAGTAAGTAAATTTTCATTGATCCAGGTAATGACATTGGATGTTTGAAAGCACAAGTAATAACAAATCACAGCATTACTGATTGTGGTGGCATTCTGATTAAACGTCATATGTATATCTCAACAGAAACTAAATACTACTCAACACAAACTAAGAGAGAGAATTCTCAAACACATACACACTTAAAAATAGCAATATTTTCCTTTTCTGAGCTATAATTTAGACCTGAATTTAACGATCTATCTAATCCCGTGTAAACTGAGTAAAAACATAACCATGACCCTGATGGACCCTGTAGGGTTGCCCCATGGCTCCAGTATCCACCCTAGTAGTCAGCCTGCTCTGCACTCTCACAAAACCTTCCACAGATATTTTTTCAAAACTCAGTTTCATCAGTTTCCACAGTAGCTTTGAGCATTCACAGCATCCTCTAGTAGCAAGTTAAATATCTGTTATGCAAATTTTCCTTTGGATCTAGTTCCAAATAGCTTGATTTTTACCCCTTTGTTCTTATACTGGTGGGGAAAAAGAGCCCTTAACGGTTTTTTATCCTGTCCATGACACTCAGGACTTTATGCATCTTTAATAATACCTCCCTTCCCTACCTTGTATTTCACAAACTAAAGAGCTTTGCCTTTTTTTGTCAAAAAATTTGTTAAAATGCACTCTAACTCTTTGATCATCATAGTTGCTTTCTGAACTTTTCAGAAATAGTGACATAATTATGATGTCATTTTATTTTTCTATTCCTCATTTTTCTATTATTTATATTTCTTTTTCCTAGCAGTTGGGTAATGGTTTGGTAAGGTTTGGTTTGGTTTGCTATAGCTTTTTGGTTTGTTTTTAACAATATTGAGCAATGATCTCTTATTTTCTTGCAATGGGTCATAATCCCAGAATTCTGAGTGACAACAGTCAACTTGTGCTCAGTATTTTCTTAAGTTTTAATTTAGAGACCCTGCCATCCAAATTGCTGGTTTTGAGAATACCTCAAAGTTGGAAGTATTAAATGCCTTATGAAGTGAGGGGAAATATGAAAGCTGAAGGACACTGGATGCCAACCAATAAATAGAAGCAGAAAGTTATGTTTTTGCTATAACTTCTAATTTGAATAAAGAGCAAATTTAATTTATTCAGATCTTTTTTTTTTTTAGTTAAATGAAGTGTTATCAAAAAACACCTCTTGATTGTACCTAAAGTGTTTCTCTTTAAAAATCTTGAATTCAACGAGCTTCTATAAAATCAAAGAAAGAACTCCATCTTCCTCTTTCTGAGTAAATCCTGACAGAATTCTATCTGTTGTTAGTGATTGGGAATCCAAGGCTCTAAAGAATATAGTATTTTAGATGTGATGTGTTTTATCTCTGCTTATGAAATCTCATTTTCTGTGGTGCCAGGACAGGTTATTAAGATGAGGCTCTTAGACTCTTTGATCCCAGTTGCTGAACTCCACCTCTAAATAAAGGTCAGCTTCTGACTCTGCAGGAAAAGCCTAGCAGCCTTAAAAGCTTTATACGAAGTCTGGGCTCTTAGGTTTTACAGATTTCTTGGCATGAAAATGTTGAAATGGACAGTTATGATGTTTTCACATGGCTAGCAGCAGCAGCCAACCTAACAAGAATGTTAACTCCAGCATAGCAGCTGCTGGATATCAATGGTGTGTGACCATAGGAAGCCCCACTGGGCAGACTGTCCTTTGGCAAAAGATTCTAAGATGTCCTGACTCCTGAGCCAACTCATTCCCCAGCCTCTTGATCAACTCAAGAATGTGATTTTTGCTTAGCAGCTGCAGGCCCTAATATATGTATTTTACTTGATAGGAACAGAGTGCAATAGGGAAAATATGGGGAAAATACCTTTTTTTTTTTCCACTTAAGAATATCTATTAGGAAATTTAGCAAATTTGGCTTCTGCATGATTTGGTTCAAACCCAAATATAGAAATATCATTATGTAGGTTTTATTACACCAGAGTATCTGAATTTTGGCCAATTGCTGTGCCTAATATTCCCATCTGCCCTGAAACAGAAACATAGCAAAAGTAGGCTCTAAGGACAAAAATAAGAGAGTTGAAGGTGTTTAGAGTGAATCAACTGCTATGAAAAGTTCAAAGAGGACAAAATCCCCAAACCCAAAAACTTCAAAACTAGACTTTGACACAGATTCTTTCTTGTATTCTTTTTTATTAAAAATAAAGACCCTTGATTGAAAAGCTATCTCCACAACAATAGCAAGAAAGCATTGTAGTTGTTTCAGGTAGCCATCTGGTCATCCCAGGGCTCCAGCAGTTACATCCTGTTAACCCTGATCTAGGTTTAGGGGTTTTTATTCAACTTTCTGATGTTGGTGGAAAGTGCTTACACATGCAGTATCAAGCCATTTTGTATAAATCTGCACTAATACTCTTAAAACCACACAGCACTCAGAATCCCGGATTAAGGCTTAAAACCAGATGAAATATATATTGGGATTCCCAACAAGTTTTCTTTCTTTTTATAATGCAAATGTGTTAATGCTCTGACCTCAAAACCAAAAGACCAAAGCCCAGATAGCTATCAAGAATCTGGCAAAGGATTGTTCAGCTAGCACAGGCACTTAGAAAAAAACAAATTTCCCCCATCCTGACTAACCACAAAGACTGATATCGAAGACTTATATCTCAATAAGATTGTTTTCTTTCCATTCCAATCACTATTTGAGATAAGACTATTGTAGTACTTTCAGCTTTCTGTCTCTTAAAAAGAAAACAGTAATTCCACAAAGTACAGCATTTTTGAAATCTGAAGCTTCTTGAAAGAAAAGATATTAATAATTTAATGCAAAATACTGAAAAATGATGAGGCACTTCTTTTGTCCTGCAAGCAGTTTATAATTAATAAATAATAAAAAGCAACAACAATGGTTAAACAGCATCTTCTATTTTTGTGATTTTTAGACATGTATCTTATGTCTTTCTTTTTCTATATAACTTTTAGCATTTCTTTCATTAAGGTAATAGTCCAAATTTTTTAAAAATTATCTGATTTCCTAAAACCCAGCACTAAAGCGCTACTCACAGTTACATGCTCAGCCAAATAAAACACAACCTGTCATATATCAGACAGTGAAGATGCTTGGAAGCATCTGGTCTTCAAATAAAGAATAATATTGATTTTGTTAACCTTCTTTCATGTTTTCTGTTGTTTTCAACACCACAAATGAAAAAAAAAAAATGTTGCTACATATACCCCTAAGTTAAATAAATAGCATACATTTGTGTAGGTACAGGAAAGAATAAAGATAATACAGAAGTTGCGAAAGGTGCCCTAATTTGGTGATTCTGACAGTTAAGCACAAAGAAGCATGCAAGAGATTAATCAGCAGTTCAGTACAGTGACATATTACAAACATCCAGCCTCACCCCATTTTCTCTTTTGAGGGTTTCCCAAATATTTGGTCATCAAAAGACATGGCAAGCCTGTAGAATTGTTTTTTTTTTTAGTCTATGTATGCAACCTCTTCTTTGTTATGCCCTACCTGGAGGCTGGTAACAAGCAGCATGGATCATCCTCCAATTTGCGCTGTTTAACATCTTTATCAGTGGCCTGCAGGAAGTGAAAAAGTGTGTTCATAACAGATGTCAGCAAACTGTGGAGAACCAATCAATATGCTTGAGGGCAGGGCTGCTGTATAGAGGGACCAAGTACAAGCTGGAGGAATGGGCTAACCTCTTGAAAATCAACAAGGACAAATGCAAAATGTGGCACCTAGGAATGAAAAACTCATTGCAGGTTGGGGACCGACTGGCTGAGGAGCAGCTCTGCTGAAAAGGATATGTGGTCCCCACTGGACAAAGAACTCAATGTGAGCCAGCAGTGTACTGTGAGAACAAGATGGTAAACACAAACCTAAACTCTATGGACAAGAGCATGGCCAGTAGGACAAAAGAAGTAATTGTTCCCTTCTACTATTACTCATTAGACCATATGTAGAATATTGTGGACAGTTTACTCCTGACATCTGTCCCTACACTTGTCAAGGACAAGTCTATCAACTGGAGTGAGTTCAGCTTCTTTATCAAGAAGGTGGAGCCAGGTTCTTCATAGTTGTGCAGAGTGGTAAGACAAGAAATAATGGACAAAATTAAGTGAAAAAATAAGCTGAATATGACATACTGGTTACAAAGAGAATTTTTCACTGTGAGGATAATCAAGCAGTGGAACAGTTTTACAGAGAGACTGTGTAGTCTCCATCCTTAGAGGTTTTCAAGACACCACTGGATAAAGCCTTGAGTAACCTGGTCTGATACCATAGCTGATACTGATTTGATGTTAAGCTAGAGATTGCATGAAATAGCTTCCAGCCTGCAATGTTCAATAATTCTGTAATTCTATTATTTTTTTATGCATTTACTAGTCCAACTTACTGTCCACTTTTTCCAGTACCCTGCTTTTGACAGGAGTCAATGGCAGCTGCCTACACGGAAGTGTAAGAACATGGCTAGTATAGTATGACAGTTCCAAACAAGGATTCATGACCAGACATCATGCTGGAACATTCTGTTAGTTAATATCACACCCATGTGATTCACCCTACCACCTTAAAACTTTTCCCCATCTTCTGCAGTATCGAAGAGGCAAGGAAGGCTTCAAGCTGAATATGGGAAATAATGTGAAGGCAGAACAATACTAAATTTGCTTAGCTTCTTATTCTTTCTCTATGTATCCTCCATACACCATTTACAGTGAAGAGGAATTGGTCTAAACAAACACTCAGTCTGAACTTCTAGGGTCAGTCATACAGAGAGTATCTGTCTTTGCAGGTAGTTATTGGCTGTCATATTTGTACACACTTTAAATTCTCAATGTCACCAAAGCTGTCAAAAGTTAATTGAGAACATACCTAAAAATCAAGAGGATATGCTTAGGTGTTAAAAATATGATTTTCTTAAGTCAACAATGGGATTCAAAGTTTTATGTCAGCTAAGTGGAAACCCCAGAAAATAATAAATTAATAGCAATAAAATTGATAGCCAGGCTTTGCCATTCAGTCAGATGCACATATATAAAGATAAAAACATTTTTTTCTTGTAATCTTGCCAGATAAAGGAAAAGATACATTGCCAGAATGCAACATGCTGTATGATTTTGAGAATAACCCTTCAAGCTGTCAGTCTTGTTGCCAAAACTACTGTGCAACAGTCTTAAGCAACAGGAGCATGGACTCATTTCAAGCCCAAGTGCTCAGTCAATTGAAATGCATGAGCTCCTTGTTGTGAAACAATCATTCCCTCTGGGGCTCTTTTTGGTCCTCATCACTTCATGAACTGTGCTCATGGTGAATGTGCATTCACTTGCCTTCTAGATACCGTTCACATGCAAATTTCCAAGAAGAGAAGAACTACCTGTTCCTTTCTTTACAGGGTGCTGTTCTTACAAGAAATAGAGAATCCTAAACCAGCTGAACTGGAGGGTTTTGGAAGAGTAGTAAAGGAAAGTTAGAAAACACATAACCTCTGATCCATGCACAGCCCATGTGCTAGTAGTATCAGGTAACAGAAATAAAAAAACCCTTCACGTTCAAAAAGTAAGCAATTGACAATCACATAGGGCTTAGGAATTTATAATAATTTATGACTCATGCAAATATGGTTATCCAACATCCAAAAATGTTAGTTATTAGGGATTTTTAGTAGATCTTACAAATCTATTTCAAAGATAATTAAGAACAAGTAAGCAGTATGTTGTTACTGTAGCAAACCTCAGATTCATTTTCAGTACTTAGAGCTATGTTCACGTAGCATGTGTTTCATTTCATCCAACTTCAGTTGTTGAAGAGTTACTTGTCTGAGCCAAAGCTGGATCCCTTTATACTACTGAGAAAAAAACCTCAAGATGAGATAAATCACCTTTCGAGGATGCCTATTTCGTTCTTTTGATTATAAAGTAGAACTAAAACAGTGAGCTGGTATTCAGACACTTTATCTGTATTTCAAAAAGTTGTGGTTTAAACACAGTCGCAAATCAGCCACACAGTTCATTAGCTCCACCCCCCTTACTCCTCCAGCTCCCGGAGGGATGGGGGGAAGAATCGGAAGAATGCAACTCCCACAGGTTGAGATACGAACAGTCCAATAACTAATGTATAACACAAAACCACTGCTGCTACCACCAATAATAATAATGACAAGGGAAATAACAAGGAAAGAGAATACAAGCACTCACCACCTGCTGAGTGATACCCAGTCCGACTGAGCAGTGAACTAAGAACGAACTCTTCTGGGAAACTGTACCCAGTTTTTACATCCTGGGCATGACATGCTGTGGTATGGAATACCTCTTTGGTCAGTTTGGGTCAGATGTCCTGTCTCTGCTTCCTCCCGGCTTCCCCTCCTCCTTGGTAGAGCATGAGATTCAGGAAGTCCTTGGTCAGACTAAACATTTGAGCAGTAACTAAAACCATTGGTGTTATCAGCATTGTCCCCAGGCTGAAAGTCAAAACCACAGCACTGCACCAGCTACTAAGAAGGAGAAAATGACTGCTACCGCTGAACCCAAGACACAGAAGCATGTAGTTGGCAATTTATTGACTTAGGCAGTTTCTCAATCCAGTTTCTTTTATGTTTCTGTAAACCAGAGGGGTAAAGAATGTAATACAGATCAGGGCAGAAAAAATATGGGTCTGCAGGATGAGGAATACTTTAAAGAAATATTGCAAGCAAATAAGGAATCTTATTATAACTTTTAGATATGCACGTCAGATGAAATAAATCCATTCACAGTACCTCACTTCAATGAAGCTGAAAAATGTTTCACTTACTTAAGGACTGTGATTTCATTATCTATTCAAAACACCTGTTTTCTATTGTTATGAGAAAATTACCATATAGTGGATACTGAGAATGCTTTAACATGTTCAAGTAGCAGACCTGTGCTAGTCAAATACTGATCAGTGAATTATGCTTTCAGGGTAGTTCTAGAGACAGTCCATCTATAAGGCACCATTAAGTGCTGTGATGAGAGCGTAGTCTAGAAAGGGGATTTCTGCATCCTATACAGAAATAGGCAAAGAAAAAAGCAGAATGAATGAACATGTCATGTATACAATGACAGTGGTCTAAATATTTTTAGACCAAGTGTGTTTATAAGAGGAAGGTAATGTTTTTGTCAGACCAACTGGTACAACTCATAAAAAAATGGCAAGCTTTGGAGCATGTTAGCATGCTGCACAAGTTCACTGTTATTCCAACTATATAAATTTTTATATCTATGCAATATATACTCATTATTCTTAAATTTGGTAACATACTTTCAAAGGAATAAAAGTATTTTTGTATTGTAAAACTTGTTTTCCCATATATCACAAGAAATATTATATTATGACTTAAAAGCATACAACTTCTATAAGTAGCAACAGAGCCCGAGCTCAAGGAAAGAAAGTTATGAAGTTAAAATAAAGTCCTTCCACAAAGGAGACAACAGGAAAAGGCAAACCACAGATAAAACAACTGATTACTTGTCGTTAATTCATGAAAGGAACAAAAATAAGCCCAACAACTTTCAGTTCATTATATTATTGATAGCAAATTATCTGAGCAGTTGTGAGTAAGTGCTTTGGCAGGTGAGGCTGGCTTTCCCCCTGCAGCCCATGGAGGTCCACAGTGGAGCAGATATCCATCTGCAGCAGATCATGTAAACATTACCTAAATGGAACTGCAGCCCTTGGAAAGCCTGGTCCGGAGCAGGTGAAAGGTGTGAGAAAGAAGGACCAGTGTAGATGAGCTGTTACAGACTGACTCCAACCACCATTCCCCATCCTGAAGTATGATTTTGAGAATAACCCTTCAAGCTTGTCAGTTCTGTTGCACTGCCTGTGGAGCCTTGAGTGGAAAGGATTGTGGGGAGAGAGGACTTGGGAGTAAAGAATGAAGTTGAGCCTTGAAAGGGGAGAGTGGAAAGTATTGTTTAAATTTTTGGTTTTGTTTCTCATTATGCAACTTTATTTTTAACTAGCAATAAATCAAGTTAATTTTCCCTGAGTAGAGTATTTTCTACCCATGACAGCAACAGGTGAGTGATCCTCATTTCTGTCTTGACCCATAAGCTTTGTCATTCTTATTACCTCCCCTGTCCTGTGGAGGAAGCTGAATGAGTCAGTGGCTGCGTGGGGCTGCTAACCTACCACGATAACTTACAACAGATGAAGACAACATTAAAAAGCTTCATCCAATTTTCCAGATACTGACACATATTATTAGTCTTAGCACAGAGCAAAAGACAAGACTAATTTGCCACTACTAAGACACTCTACAACACAGCTTGTCCTGAAATTAACTGTGCAGAAATTTTATAAATTCAAATGCAACAGAATGAATTATTCACCTATATTTGTCTATAAGCAGACACAGCAGAGCAGGTGCAGGTAGGATAGGTGAGACACATTATGCCCCTAAGAGGGTATTTTCCTCAGAATTTACTTGTTCTCCGTTTTCTTTATCCAGACTTGTTTTCTTCATCAATTGCAATGACAAACCTTCAGAGCCCCTGAACCTAGGAGGAGTATGATTTAGTTTATTTCTCTTAATTTATTATGTTTTCATACAGAAAAACTCTGTATGTGTTCCTCAGCAACTTTAGGAAAAGACCATTTTAGACAGTTTAACTTGCGCCTAGCATTGTGCTAACTCAAATCCATCTTCTGGTTCTCAGTAAATCTCAGTTAGGCTCCTTCTAAGGCCCTCTGTATTGCTTTTCAGAAATCTCTTCAAAGGATTTCTCTCTCTCCTTTGAGTAGTCAAAGGAATTTGAGGTGAGTTTAGTCTCTAAATGCTTTGAAAAGCCTGGTCATAGGTATATTCTTAGAAATAGAGATATCAGTGTACAGCGTAAAAGGAATTTTGTACTACACTGAGACTTCTATTTGGAAGTGCGGAGGGGAGTCACTCATCCCATTAAGGATGTTCTCAAGGTGTATTATGTTTCAGAAGCACTGTAAAACTACAGTCACTGATTCTGTTCTGTATGGCTTTTGGTACAGCTACTGACTTTTTTAAGCTACTCTTTTCAACAGTGCATGTAAACATTTTATTCAAGTTATTTTTGCTGTACAAATAAATTTCTTTTAGGTTTTGTTATTTTTTTAAAAAAACTTATTCATTAATAGAACAATTTTATATGTTTTAACCATTAACATCTCAATGTCCTTGAGTTTCACCAGAAAACTCTGGAAGAGGAGCCATGTGTGAGTTGTGCTGATATAACTTACAGAGGAGGATTTAATCTTCATTGCAGTACCTGAGAGCCCTTGCTTTAGATAAGAAGTCTTCTCTCTGAAAGATTAAGTACTGCTAAAAAAATTATGTGGTTTTGATGTCAAAGGGTGTACTGGTGATTGGTGGGCCAATTAGATTAGATCAGTCATTATACCCATGTGATAGATCTAGTGCTAAAAAAGTCTGTGGAAAGGAGAAATCTCCATTCCCCACTTCTCCCCTTTTTTTTTTTTTTCTTTCCCTGAGTGACTTCCCAAGTCTGAATGTATTTCCAATCTTTGGGTGCAGCACACTGTACTGTGTAGGCAGAAGCTTCCATGACCCTGAAAGAAGCAAAACATTTACTGTACAGTACACTGAGATACTACAGCTATGTACTATCTTCATTGCATGCTCATAAGAAAAAATGATCAAGCACAAATATTCACGTAGTGCCAGGATACAGAGAAGGAAATTGTGAAAGGGATTGCCATAACTGTAGCTTGAAGCATTCCAAATACAGAAGTAAACTATTAATCATAATAGAAAGGAAGAAATAAAAAGCAGGATGTTAGTGAGAGACTGACAAAAGACTAAATAAAGACTTTCAGGCTGAATGTTCCTGTCGTGGTTTAAGCCATAAATCAGCCACGCAGTTTGTTCACTCACTTCCCACTTTTTCTTCCCTCTGCTCCTGGAGGGATCAGAAGGAGAATCGAAAGAATGCAACTCCCACAGGTTGAGATAAGAACACTTTAATAACTAAGGTATAACACAAACCA
>JANRGW010023694.1:0-14636 GCA_024733675.1 Psilopsiagon aymara
AACAGGTTCAAACTTAAACAGGGGAAGTTTAGATTGGATATAAGGAGGAAGTTCTTTACTGGTGGTGAGGCACTGGAATGGGTTGCCCAGGGATGTTGTGAATGCTCCACCTCTGGTGGTGTTCAAGGCTGTGTAGGACAGAGCCTTGGGTGGCATGGTTTAGTGAGAGGTGTCCCTGCCCATGGCAGGGGTGTTGGAACTTGATGATCTTAAGGTCCCTTCCAACCATAACTATTCTATGATTCTATGATTCTTTAATAGCTTTTGGTGTGATTGGGGTAATGAAGGGACAAACATTGGAAATATTGTGGGGGGATTAAAAGCCATGGGTATCATGAGGAAGAAAAGGAAAAGCTGAGAGATTTTAGGTGCCTGCAAACTTGGAATATATTGTAGTTAGAAACACTCTAGTCGTGAAGACCCTTATAGTAGTGAAGAAGTTAGAGCATTTAAACATAACTTCCCTCCACCCTCCATGAAAATAAGTACTTGTGTAGTATAGTGTTCTTCCTCCTGAGCTGACACCAACCACCTGTGTGCATTAACAAACAGTTTTCAAGAAGGGCGAGTCAGTTGCATATGGCAAATCCAAATAGCCGGCACAGACTGTGACTTGTTAAAGAGATTTCAAAAGATGCTAGAGAGGGATTATAAATTGCTTCTGATGTCACTTCGATTTAATCATCCCGAGGTCTGAATTTCATTATGAAAGCGCCATTGGCCTTTAGCATCAAAATGGCTCTAACCTTCAGAACCTAAAGTTTGATCATGGTATATAGTTCCTTTGATACAGATATTATTAAAAATGAAAATACAGTTTTAATAAAAGTGCTTAAATCTTTTTTTTTAAGCCTTTTTTTCTGTGTAAACATGTGCATTTATTCCTAGAATACATTTTAATACAATTTATTATTGTGAGTGAACTCACAAATCTGTGGCATAAAAGTAACTGCAGATCTGTTTGAAGATCTTAGTAGAGGTGTATTACTCCAAAATTGAATGTTATGGGTGATACTCTGCTGAGAATGAATGTCCTAGAAACCTCTTACTTAAACCTGTGAATCCGTGGGATGGGTAAGTTCAGCTTTCCAGTTTGGACCTTCCTATTGTGCTGCAAAGAATGTAAAGATAAATGAAATTTCTGAAATAATGCATTTAAGAAAATGGCATTAGAATTTCACAGTAACGTGTAATATTCTGCTTCTGGTGTCTTGCCCCTCTTTGATTTATTTGTAACAATTAATCAGGACAGAGAAGTTCTGGAACAAAATTCTAATGGAAAGTTAAGTAGAAAGTAATGATTTCGCATGTGAAACAATTTGTGTGTGAATTATGTGGTAGTGAACATGAACTGAGAAGTCCTATATTTCAGGATAATAAAGCAAATGATTCTACATAAGAAAATAATGCATGAAAGGAAATGCTCTTTTGCATAACATATATGTCCATGTATGGCCACTTACTTACCTTTTTCATATATATGTATATAAGGATTGGATGTTATGTTTATTCAATCCATAATATGACCTATAAGTACCTTCACAGCATCAAGTTTCTAAGGCACAACATCCTCACAGAATCATGCATTTTTTGTAAATGTTTCTCTCTGAATTTTAAGTTTATTATTTTCTTCCACTTTTGAAAATATTTTATGAATGTTGGTAAATGCCAAATCATCAAAATAAAGTTAACTGACTTCAGCCTTTTCGAAGAATCAGTCTCTCTCCAGCCCAGGAAGAAACTCTGTTCTGTACTTAATGTTGTAATTGTGTTCTAAAATCTGACTTACAAATAAGATCTGAATTCAAAAGAAGCATATAATAAGAGGGTGTAAAAAGTCTATCTGCAAGCAAGAATTTTCAGTGCAGGTGAAAAGAAGAGCATGCTGCTATTTTTTAATCCATGTACTATGGAATAGTATGATAATTGTTATATGTTATTTTGCTTAAAATATTTTAGTGTAGTCTACATGTAAAGCTACTTTGGGATTAAATACTTGAGTTTAAAAGGCAAAATAAACATACAGTAAGATTTTTGAGTTTTGTTGGGCAGTTTATCTGAAGAACCTTTCAGCTGTGTGCATATGTTAGTGATAAGATATTTCAACATCAGTTAAGTTTTTGGAAATGTCTCCTTTCAGTCTCCTATTGCCAGCTGTTGTGACTCTGGCTGAATGATGCATCATTGCAGCATTTCAATTTTCACTTTCTTATTCATCCCCTAAGATGGGAAGATCTCAAGTGCATGTCTCAGCTAAGTGATTTGACACCAGAAATACTGATGTTCAGTTAGTGAGGAAGCTTGACTCAAATACGTACCTTCATTGAACATATTTATTTCCTTCCTTTTTGATTAATACTGTGATTCTAAAATAGATTTATTGTCCATTGAGTGTATCATCTGCCTTTTACTGTCTTTCCAGTGTAAACAAGTGTCTCCTCTGATGTCAGCATCTGACCATGGGAGAATTACATTATGATGTAAGCATTAGGCATCATATGATATTCACTGCTTTCTTGGAGCTATTTAGGATGTTATCTCGCTTTCTTGTTCATAATCTTGCAAATAAGAAAATGCCTAAAACTCTTCGAGTCTTAGTAAAAAAATGTGTGCTGTGTTGTGTGGGCTTCTGCATTGTGTTTTCTTTCTCCTATATGTTTTCTTGTTTTTTTTTTTTTTTTACAAAAGAAACTGGGGAGAAAGCAAAGCTCTTAAACTAGAGTATAAAGACTCTGTTTACATGGAACAATATCCTGCTTCAAGTAGGGATCGCTGACAAAGTGCTAAGGTAGCTGAATGCAGTTCTTTTGTAGTTAGCATTACTTGTGCAAAAGACTTTCTTCAGAAGTGAGAATAGTTTGAAATAAACAGGTTTAACTTCATTTTTGAGACAGCTAAGTGAAATTTGTTAGTGAGATATTGCAATGAGGACCAGGGGAAGTTGTTTTTTATTTAGCACTTTTAAAAGGATAGAGGTAGAAATCGGAGATCTGAATATGTCTAAAAGGACATCTTTGTCCTAATTCTTTGACCTAATTCTGAATTTTCTTTTTTTGTCTATATTAACTGTTCTTTCTGAATGTTTTCCTTAATTTTTTTTCTGTGAAAATTGCGACATTTGAAACTTTATAATGCTCTTTCGCTTCTCTCCTAAATATTTTTTACAATAGAGAGCTATCTACTAGTTTGGTGTTGTGTTGCTCTGAATTCAGAGCTTTATTTTCATTTTTAAGTCCTAGAAAGCATTTTATTCACTACCCCATCACCTATTTACATGTAATGTATTTTATGTCACTTCAGCAATGGCTGACCCCTGTTTGAATGAGTAGATTCACAGAAATTATCTGTGTGATAAGCCTGAAAATACAAAGGACAAAATCAGGATATATTTGCAGAACCCATGGAATACAGAACAATCTCTTGGATCTCACCATAAAGATCATGTAAGGTCAGATGTGTATCATATTTTACAGAAATACAGCTTCTGACCCATCTGCTCTTCAAGTAAACCTCTTGAAACCATTGGGATACTGTGCCAAAAATAGAAGTGTTTGTAGCAGCTGTTGAATTGAATGAGTTAGAATGCCTGTTGGGAAAAGCGTGCAACAGTTAAAGAGACAAAAATCAGAACAGCTGAGACTAACAGCTAGAACAGTCTAAGAGTCCTGGGGTGTTTGAAGAGGCAAAATTGCTGGATACACTACAAAGGACAGATTAAGAGACACGAGTGAACAGAAATCTGTCCTGTTAAAATTATTAGGACCAATTGTAAAGTGCTGCTTAACATGTAGCTGCTGCTGTTTCCCCTGTTGCATAGCATGAAACATTGTTTGACCACCAAATTTTCTCAGTCATGTATTCTTGTTAATATCTCCATTCTGCTGAACTGCTCTGGGATTTGCCTTTTCTTTTCATAACTTGAGACCCTCTGATTTCTCCAGTTATGTCTTTTGCTTTACCTCCTTCTTTCCTTCTGCTCTTCATAGGAGTCAGATTTACAGTCATTACGCACCTTATCAGCTACACTGGGTGATTAATGGTGCATAATGAATGTTAAGTAGTGAGATAGATCTCCAAAAAAGTCTAAGTGTATTTCTTTTATTATACATTCTAATCAATTGGTTATGATTTAGAGGCCTTATACATGTAGAAAAAAAAATGTGCAGTGGATTCAGCATTAGAAAACCAGATGGTAAAGAAGAAATTTGAAATACAACAGATGGACAATGAATTATATGCAAATTAAATGAAGTTTGAAAGATCTGGGGTCTAACTGCAATTTTAGAGGGCAATACCTTTTAAGTTCATTTTATCCTTTTCATACAATGTTATTTTTCAATTTTTTGTTTCTACTTTGTCTTTCAAATAATAAATCCTTGGCTTGTAGTTAGGAAGCTTTTCTAAACATCTAATTTTAACTGCAACAGTATCACAAAGCATTGACCTCTTATTATGGTGTAGCTTCATGAAGGACAGGTTAGAAGTTTAGATTCCTATGCATAAAAAACTCATGTTCTGTTTACGTGACAATATCAGACATTATTCTGTTTTGACACTTTTCAATGAATAAAACACATGAAGAAATCTCTCTCTTAAGAAATTTCTGCATTTAAAACTCTGTACCTGTAATTCCTACAGAGAAAAACAACTACTTATGAACTTTTCTCACACAGCTTACACTTAGAGTGCATTGACCTGAATAACGCACTATAGCAGATGATAATTTGCCGTGAAGCTTTGTTTACACTACAGTTGCAGTTATTCAACTTTAAAATGAGTTTACGAGTGAGTGAAGTTGATTTCTTTACATGATTTAGTTGGCTTTTCTTTTTCTAACATCAAGATCCGTATCACAACAAAGTCATTAACTTCTATTTCTGGAGAGAAATGGATTAGCCACCAAATGAAAATGGACTGCTTTGAGTTCTTAAAAAAAACCCTAATCAACAACCAAACAAAACCCCCAATTGAATCTAAACTTTGAAACTGTTAACCAAGAAACATCATCATAAATATAAATATATTTTGGAGTGCATTTAAAGTAAAACGAGAATAATGAATAGAAAATCCCTATGTCTATGCACACACTGGTGCTCATTTTCAAACTGTCTGAAAGTTGCTGTCAAAAGTTTCTCTCCTAAACCAGTATCTCTATGGCCTATTCTTAAAAGTGACCGATATGCAATTTTTTTTTTTTAAGTTTTCTAAAACTCCATTATTTCAGACTTTCCTTCTGCCTCTCCTTCTTTTTTGCCACATCAATAAAAGTTTCTTAAAGGAATAATTATCCTTAAAACAAGAGTTGGAGAAGCACAGCAAAACAAGTAATCAATACATTGAAGGGACATGCGCCAACGTATGACTTTCACCATTAATTTAAGGCGCAAACACATTTATGATAGAATTAGACTTTGGGGAGAGCTAAAAAAGAACAGCTAAGGATATTGAAACAAACATGAAATGCATTATAAATAATAACCTTATTCAAGCAGAAAAGAATAGAATAGGAAATACTTTGTAGTGTACTTTCACTGTGAAGTGGATGAGAAAGGTGATTAAGTCAAGTAGGAACATAGACTCATTTTTTGTTTTATGTTGGAGGTGGTTTTTACTTTCTGGGATTGGTATGCAACAGCACATGTCATATAAGTCAAAAACTGATGGAAGTGCTAGAAAATGTCTTTACAGGTGGCCCGATTAACCTACCAAAAAAACCCAAATGTGAAGTAACCTCCAAGGACACCAGGTGTTCTGTTATGGTCACTAAATTGAGCATCCCCCCAAGGTAGCAAGTTGTATATGTTGATACAACCTTAGTTGATAGTTGTGGTCCACTGCAGCAGATGAACATCAGGGGAAGAGCCAAGTGTTCCAATGATTCTTATAACAGAAGTTTCTAAATTCTTCATGAACAGCAGTTTTTTACCTTTGAAGCATAACTAGGTCACATCACCATAGAAGTGTCAACATTTGAAAAATCTTAACTTATTAAATAGGTATGGTGAGATTAAATCACCAAAGCTTTGGCTTCTGCAAGTTGCTCATGGGCATGATGACATAAGCATCTCTGAACCCTGAAACAGCAGGAACAGCTATTACCACATCATGAGTGTCAACTCTGATAAGTAGCTAGCTTTGATTGTTTTGGCTTTTTAATGAATTATTTTGTTCAGTGTTTAGAGTGTGGACTGGTTTTATTGTCTTGCTGAATTAGAGTGCCTTTTCTAGATTAGTGTATGCAACTGGAATAACTATTCTGAAGCACTGGTAGTTTAATTTATATTAAAAAAGATCCCTTTTCTCTCAAGATTCCAGAGAAATAAGTGCTTAGTGCATTTTTTATTTATTCATACTTATTAACACTTATTTTTCAGAGTTTCAGCTCATGAGATCAGTACTTGAAAAGATAAAATAAGTCTTTCTTTGAAAAGTCAGAATCAGAAAAAAAATTAGACTACACAGTTGTGCAGAAGTAAAAAGGTAAGCTTAATGGAATATGTTTAATTAGAGAGGTAGGTGGGTAAAAAATGAATAGTGATACCCTAGGATTGGTTAAATTGTAAAGGAAAGGTATTAATAAATCTGTTAAAACATTCCACGTGCATTTCAAGCTCAAAGATAAATGCCAAACACTGACATCAATGGTTAAAGATGAAAATGACTTGCTTCTCTTTATGGTTCTCTCCAGATGCTGGGTGGTGCAGTTCCTCAGAGATGCTGTTTCAATCTTCTCTTTTCTTCTGGGTGAAAGGAGGACTGACAAAGCAGGAGCATCTGCAGCAGGAACAGTAAGAGGTTTTTGGTTTTCATGAATTTCCATCAGGGAGGAAAAGCAGCTGCAGAACTCAATGAGAAAAGACTTTGGGATGGGGGTTGCTGCTCATCCTGGCTAGCAAGTAGTTGATATGGAGGCTGATGAAGAGTTCCGTGCATCAGGATACACACTGCCTTTTCTCCACCTTCTTTCATCAAGACCTATGAAATGCTATCCCATCAAAACTTTATTTCAAGCCTAAAACATCTATCACAATAATGAATAAGTATAGGCAGGGCTACTTTAGCTGGAAAGGTGAAATTTGAATCAAAACGTGAAGAGAAACTAGAAGGAGCATGTTTGTATGTATTTGTAGCTGAATGATCTGGACAAGTTCTGGAATGCAACTGAATTATTCCATTACATACTTCATTCTTTGCATAGAGGTTCTTTCTTGAATCCAGGTCCTGAGAAGAGACAATTCCTTCTGAATTGCCTCTTTTTATTAAAACAGAATGGAAATAATTTTTTGTATAATGTAAGATTAAATCAGAGAAGTCTTTGCAGAATGTCAGGTATGTCAAAGTGTGTGGTAAAAATGGTTAAATTAAATAATGGAATAAAATATTGTTTTTAAATTCAAATACACTGTGGAACTGCTCTTTTAGCTCACAAAAATCATTGTACCTCATGTAGTTGGGATGAGAGTCTGCCAATATAGAAATATCCCTTTATCCTGTTTTTATTTGCTATTCATATTACTTCTATGAGTCAAATCATCATTATTAGCTGTTTCCAGAGGTAATATCCTAGACTAAATGAACCTTTAACCTGACCAAGTTCAGCTACAGATGTCCTTTCTTGGTATATCTCTGGCTAGATGTCTCAACTTGGAATATAGAAAAGAATATCGTGTTAAGTCTTAACATCACCATATTAGGACAAGATACTTCACGTATGTTTCTATGATTCCCTGGGATATTTTGTTAAACAAGGTGTATCTCCTTATTTCAGTTCTACAGGTGCTAAATGACATTATTTGTTTTCAGTTGTTAAATAGCAGTTAGATTGGATCTGAGCAATAAAAGGAGTTTCTATTTTCTTTTTATCTCCTGGGATATCCAGCTGAAAGCTCACATTTGAAACACATCCCCATTATGCTTTTTGTTGCTATTAACAAAGCAAAGACCATGAATTATTTGGTGTAATAACGGCAATGTGCTTTCCCAGCTTATTTAAACACAGAATTTTGAATTTATGTATTTCTCTGTGTTGTGGTTTAAGCCCAGCTGGTAATTCGGAACCACGCATCTGCTTGCTCACTCCCCCTCTTCTTCCCCCCTGTTTCCAGCTGAACCCAGGACACACTGTAAAATATTATGCCATTGTTTGACTTCTAAGTAAATATTCATAATTTTATTTCAGTCCTTAGAGAGAAGCAAAAAAATCAAGTCCTTAACAAATAGGAGGAAATCCAACCATAGGATCCTGGATCATTGACATTTTGATGATCATAGCACCTAGGGGCAATGAGATTGTGTGTGAATCCTGCTAGTAAGAAACTAGCCTTGGCTAGCTAGCTGCTAATAAGCTCGCTAGTCAGGCTAGTACTTCTGACTAGTTGTTTAAAGGAATAATTGAAAAATTTTAACCTTAAGTTTAAATAATAGTTGAACTGCAATGGTTTATATGATCTGAGATTCACCATATACTTCATATATGATGAAAGCCAGTAAAATGCATTAAAAAAATAGAGATTTGGAGAACTTTCAAGATACATCTGCGATGCTTATTTATTCAGCTGGGGGAGGAAATGGCAGGTAGGCTTTAATGTTCAATCTATTTAGGTATAGTGAGTGCATAACATTTCCCATTATATATCTTTGGCAGATACTCCCACAAATATATATATTGTGCGTATATATATATTGCTGTTCATAACTAGCCCAGTAACAAATACAGACTTGTGCAGAGAAGTATTTTTGTGGCATTTTTGGAAAATGAATGGAATCTTTTCTGAAACCTTGTCACATGTGATTTCTAGGAAATGCTATGCATGAGTCATGAAGTTTATGACCTAACCAATTTGAAAAGTTTGATTATTTGATGGCATTATCAAATGTTACCAAAAATGTTACACAGCAAAGAAGCTAGAGAATGGCAGTGAAATATAAAGGGATTCAGGCAATAGGGATTTATACAAGAGAGATTTCCCCTGTGTAGTGATAAATATGAAACAACTTGTATTCACACAATTCAAGACAAAAATCCTATAATACACTGGCCTCACCTCTACTGCTTAATCCCAGCTGGCTCAACACCTACTCCAAAATACAGTCAGCATCCACTGCCCCTTTCTTCTTCACTTTCTGTTTTCATTCAGACAGAAGGAAAACAGCATTTACCACAACTGCTTTCTTGTGATGGTCTCAAAGGTCCTGCTCTGGTCACGTATGCCAAGATATGACTAGACCTCTAGCTGGCGATCATCATTAACATGCTCATCTTCAGGGAGATTTGATGTTTAAGTTGACATTGCTGGCAATGTGTTCCTGCCCTGCAGCATCAGCCAGTCCAACTACTTTCTTGTGAAGCAGAGATTTGATGCTGCCAGGGGTAAGACTCTTGAAGCCTTTGCTTTCCCCACACAAATGGACTCCAGTATTCAGGGTCTCTTCTGGCTTCAGTGATCCCTTCTGTGATGGTATGACATGTTTTGCTCCCTTCTTCAGTGAAACAAGATGATCTGAAATACTAACTGCTGGACATAGTAAGATGGTTGGTTTATGACGCAGTATATGCAAGGTACGTATCCCAGGGAGTGGTATGGGTGTCTCATCGTGCTGAATTGCAGTGCTGCTTTTGGAAGACTGTCCCAGAGTGTAGGATTCATTTCTTCTAATGGTCCTATAGACATTGCTTTCATGAAGCAAAACATAAGGCAACCTCAGTCTGGGTATTGAGAGGCTTCTTTCAGAAGGAGATAAAGGCTTTTTAAAAACAGCATCCCAGGAGCAAACTAGCATGTGTGCAGTGTGAAATATATGAGAAGTGGGGCCAGAAACTAAAATGAGGCATTAGCCAAATTGACAGTGTAAACCTAGCTATAATTCAGAGAATTTTAAAAATAAATGAATAATTTGTGTCTTCTAGCAACAGCACTCACTGTTGCAATCTTGTTGCCTTCTCACACAGTGCATCTCACGTAACAATAATAGAGATAATTATGGTGATTATAATAAAAATTAATAACACTTGCCCTTTTTTTCAGATGATTTTAAAGTGCTTTTCAACACTGACTAATTTAGTCTAACAATATGCTGTGAGGTGGGTAGCAGGTGTTTGCTCATCTCATGATCATGTCACCCACCACAGTAATACAGCTGCCTCTACTTAAGTCTCATTGACTTCTAAATTATCATCATGGTTTTCCTGCTTTTTCTGCATAGTTTGTTGAAAAGTGGAAGCCCTCTCTTACATAACTCCTGTTTTGAGAACACTGGAAGCTTCTATGGAGGGGATTCATGGCTAAAACTGTCATATTCTATGATTCTATGGCTATGTCCAGCATAATAGAAATGGGAGGCTGTCTAACCAGGCATGATTGCCACATAAAAAGGTACAGAGCATTTTAAAAGGGGAGCAGGGAGATCCCCTAGACTATCCAAGAAAGTCACCTCTGAGATGACTGACCTTGATAAAGTTGAGTTATATGAACAAGTATTTCCAGACTGACACCCTAGGAAAGCTTTAATCCAGGTTATGATGATATTCATTGCATATATGTGGAAAAAGCCTCTGTTAGTCACAGAAGATAAGTTCTCCTTTTCTTATCTCTTTTCCTTCTCTCCTTTTTAGCTGCCCATTTTAACATATACATGTGCACGTGGTGCATTTATTTTCTTTCCAGGTGTTAACTGAGGGATTATTCATACTGAGACAAACTAATCTGGAATACAACCTGTTCCTCATAACAATCATGGCATAATCTGGACTCTGCAGCAAAATGAAGGGTTTTCAGAAGGATATGAAATGACAGATGCTTGATTAAATTTTTAAAGGGCAAAGTGGAGGATGTAGGGTAAACCTTCTGAGCAGTGTACAGAACACTCAGTACAAATCCCATTATTAGTTTACAAGACATGTGGGTGTTAAGCAATAACAGGATTCCTACACAGGCATTTCTAATATACTTCTGTACAAATTTACTCCCATGCATTCAATGAGTTTAGACACTGAAAACTGAAATCAGGCTTTCAGTTCTTATACACTATTAAAATTAATGTTATTCTTCATTTTCTTAAGTAGCTGAACAGCATGACTTTTAAGAATTGCACCACATAAATGGCCAAATTCTAACTCTGGACCTTAGAAAATTAATGATGACAGATAATATGTCATGAACTTTGAATATGGACAGCATATGGGCCCATGTTACACCAGATCAACTGAGTATCTTTGTCCAGGAATGTACATACGTATCTATCAAGGCAGAAAGGACTGAAATCAGATAGTATACAAATGAATACTGTCCTGAGCAGAGTGAATTTGAGCATTCATGTAAGATTTATTCTGAATTGTTTATCCAGTCATACAAGAGATTTTTCTTCACCCTAAGTACTGTAAATTGTAGTAACTGCAAAGCACAAATCCTCCCATGCAGCCCATCAAAAGAACAAAGGTGCTACTAGAACATCTGAGTAATCTTGAAACACCACATTTCCAGAAATTAGAGAAGACCAGACAGATAGCTGACATCTAAAATGTAGAAAGAGTATTATATGATAACTAACATAAAAATGTCAGGGAATATCAATGAATTAAGAAGTGAAAAACAAGTGTCTCTCGCTATTTCAAAATATATTCTCACTATTACAAAGTTGTAAGGATTAGGGATTAATTAATGTGATGTACATGAAACCTTCTCCTCGCCCCAAACTCTGAAAAGGCTCAGCATACCAATGATTCTAGATTTTGATTTAAGAAATACTATACTGGACTGTAAACACTATGAATTATAAGACCACTTAAAGCGATATTAAATTTAAAATAAGATATAATTCTAAAAATGTATCTATCTTCTTTCTATGTGTACTACACTCTTAAACCACAGAGCTGAGTAGAATGACATGGTAAAGTTGAAATGCAGCCTGGTCTAGTAGTCTTCTAGTACTTACTGGAAGAAAAAGTGACTAGTGCTTTTCTAACAATTGCAAAATCAACTGCTGGTATCTACAGTTTCGTAACAGTGATACTGTCTATTGGTTTGTAAGATGTTCAAATAAATAGCCTCTGAAAACTGACTCCTTCAGTATGGCCCTATCGAGGTGCTCTGACAGTCCACTTCCAGGAACTATGAGTGCAAAGAACTAGTATTTTCATTTTGAAAGAATTAGTATGAAGAGAGTTTTAACTTGTGTCCTGGGCAATAGAAGCATTTCTTAATTTTACCTTAGTCTTGCTGAAATTCACTTTGACTTTTGGAAGAACAGGAAGGTTAAGAGAGAAGGGCTGTGAAGATGGATTTTGCTAGTCCTTGAACTAGAAGAGTTCAATTATAAGTCTAGGTATATAATTTAAATAAAAAACCCTGTTTATCTGTTTATATAAAATCAAAGAAATAATTGAGTAGCATAGGAGCTTTCAGATAGCAACAGTAAAAATTATCTGATTTAGGATTCTTTACTTTTTATTTCTTTGCCTTATTTAAGTTCTTGGTTGCAGAGCACTGGGAGGCTTTTTCCAGACATGATGTATTTTTGAGTCAATAAGAAATGCATAAGATTTTTCCCTGTATATAACACCCTTCCCTGTACAATAAATGGCTTAAACACTGATACATGAAAGCATCCCCAATAGTAAGAACTCTTAAAGCGTTTGCTCAATGTTCTGGATAGGAGTGGATTCAAGCTTGCACTTACAGGCTTTCAGATTTTCAGCTTGGTACCTAGCCTGGTACCTGTAAGAATAAAACTCCACGTGTCATTAACCTTCCTATCCTGCTCCCATAAAAAAGAAGATCTAACTGATCAGTTTTAATTGTAGTGAGTGGCAAAATACAGGGGATTAGAAATGAAGGCAGCGGCAAGTGTAATTCTAGAAACTAAGTGTAAATCAGACAGGGTTTCAGCAGTTACGATACATGCTGTCAGAGGAGATGGCAACAGTTATACTTTCAATAGAAGACCAAAGTATACTGTAATTACACTGCTTTACTTAGCTGTTAACATGCCCTTTGTTAAAAAAGTATGTGTAATCTCCAATTCTTAGAAAGTGTTAGAATGTTGAAAGAGAAATATTGATTTAGAAGACAGTTCTCACAAACACATCAGTTATTTTATTTTGTGAAAAGTATATACCTTGCCTGGAAAAAACATGTAGAGCTGCATTAGACCTATTTAAGCAAGTTATTGTAGAATATGATTTCAGACATAACACGGAGCTAGAAAGATGGTAATTGTAGCTTTAATCTTTTTCTTGCATTAGTTTGTACTGCTGTCTTGCGCAAATGTAAGGAAGACAGATTTAGTCTGGGAAGTGTAACTCAGAAGTCACAATTTTTATTTTAATCTGAACAATGCAGGACATAATATAAAAAAATGTCCAAAATGTGACATGATATTGTTAGAACTCATAAAGCTGGAAATTGTCTTTAAGCATATTGAAATTAATTAAGTAAATGTCTTTATAGACTAATGAAAACATCTATCTTTGAGGGTGCTTTTCTGTCTTGGTTTTTGAACTAATTTCAGAAGAAACTTTTCTAATCCTTTTATTTCCTAATCTCCTGTTAGAAATAATATACATAATGGATACAGCATACTGATGTGATATTTTAAATGTTTATTTACTTCTTATTTGTTCTGAGATATAAACTTATGAAATATTACTTTTCTCTGACATGCTTAATGTAAAAAGCCCTCTTCATCTCACTCTTCATCTCAATCATGTTTTTCTGCTTTTTCTCAAATCTTTTTCTTTGTTCCAGCGTATATTAGTGTTAATATTAATTGCCACTGATGATATCTATGGCTATTACACACAGGGACATTAACTGTTTTGCAGTATTTGCAACTAGAGCAGGCTTACTGAAGGAGATATGTAAAGTACGTGTCCAGTGTTACTTAAGCAAAAAATAAATGTAAGGGTGATAGGTGCTAAACAGCTTATTATGATAGCAGGTAGGAATGTGATGTAACAGTGTAAACAGGCATGTATCTAGTACTTTCCTGTCCATCTGTGGAAAACCAGGGAGTTCAGGATATATTAACCTCTTGCTTTCATCACCTTTTATACCCCTTGTGTGTATGAGGTTTGCCTGTAACTGTGTTCTTTCTGTTTTTCTGTGATTACCCCAATATTAAGTTCAATAACTTCTACAAAGCAAACCCAGGTTTTTTAGAAGGGCTTTCAGACTTCATGGAAATCATCATGACAAGAAAAATCCATAATTTTGAATAGCAGCTTGTTCCAATGTGTAACTACTTCATCATCAGCTATACATGCCCGCATCCTTATTTAAGTTCACTTAACCTTAGTATCCAAACACAGCTTCTTAGCATGTCTCTTAACTAGAGTAAAATCCTCATTATTTATATAGATGTTCTGGAAGATCATTTTCCCTACAGTTATTATAAGAATCATAGAATCAGAATAGTTAGGGTAGGAAAGGACCTTTAGATTATCTAGTTCCAGCACCCCTGCCCTTCCACAAAACCATGCCACCCAAGGCTCTGTCCTACACAGCTTTGAACACTACCAGGAGTGGAGCATTCACAACTTCCCTGGACAACCCACTCCAGTGCCTCACCACCAGTAAAGAACTTCCTCCTTATATCCAATCTAAACTTCCCCTGTTTAAGTTTGAACCTGTTACCCCTTG
>JANRGW010023695.1:0-15388 GCA_024733675.1 Psilopsiagon aymara
ATTATTATTACTAGTAGTAGCAGTAGTGGTTTGTGTTATACCTTAGTTATTAAAGTGTTCTTATCTCAACCTGTGGGGGTTGCATTCTTTCGATTCTCCTTCCCATCCCTCCAGGAGCAGAGGGAAGAAAAAGGGGGAATTGAGTGAACAAACTGCGTGGCTGATTTATGGCCTAAACCACGACAGTATGGCATTCAACATTATCAAATACTATTACATACTGAAGAAAATAGATTACATCTTTATTCTTCATGCTATAGTTCCAGTGAAACCATGGCTGGATATGGGCAATTCTCAGTTGAACTGGTCTATCACAGACTCAGAATAAAGCCTGGAGAAACCAAACAAAAATTTAGACCACTCCTTTGCCTGAGGTAGGAATGCTAAAAATATAACACTCTTGACAAATGTTTCCCTAACCTTAACCTCCACTGATAGAAATTACCATTTGTGCTGTGGCATTATCAATGGAATTACTCAAAGGTGCCGAGAAAATTAACCCTCACAACTAGAAGAAGAATTGGAGTGCATAAATTCTCTGCAATCTTTAACCTTATTTAGAAGACGATGGTACACGAAAAAAACAAAGTTTCACATCCCTTGACTTGCAAAAACCAGTACCCATTTCTGTTTTACAGGGAAGGTAAAGGTAATGGAAAAATAGCACTAAAATACAAAATTTTTCATGTCATGGGCAGTTCTAATCCCTGTCTGCTTCAGTGGTTATGTTTACAGGAAGAACCAATTTAGTGCAATAGGAAAAGATCAAAGGTATAGGACAAGAGGTAACAGCCTCAAACTGCTTCAGCAAAAGGGTGTTCAGGCATTGGTTGCCTGACAGGCTGCTCAGGAAAGTGGTGGAATCACCACCCCTAGAAGTGCTCAAAACCTGTGTGGAAGAGGCCCTCAGTGACATGATCTTAAAGGTCTTTTCTAACCTAGTTGATTCTATGAAAACTGGATTAGGTTGCCCAGAAAAGCTGTGAAGTCACAGTCTCTGAAGGCTTTCAAGCCTTGAGGTGAAAAGGGGAAAGCCCAGAGATGCTTGGGGTTAATTCATTGCTGAATCTGATCTGGACAGCAGGCTAGATTTAGAGACCTCCCTTCTTACCTGAATGTTTATCTGATCAGGAGACTAGAGCAGATTGTGCTGAGAGCCTGTCTCCTATACTGTATGCTGGTTGTAGGTCTTCCTTCAGAACATATTTAGTCCCATCCGCTGGACCAAATGTTGCTATCAGAGATATGGTTTGAGGCTGTGTAAGGTTCAGTTGCATCTCCAGCCATGTGCAAAAGGCTCTGTGCATTTGATGAATGTCTGGAGCAGAGGTTCAGTGTCCTCCAAATGGAAGATTTTTCACATACAGCAAAAAATGAACCAATGTGCAGTCACCAATTGCATAAAGAGAATCACTTCAGAACAACAATTTTCCTCCAAAATAAAGTACTAAAGTAGACACAATGCAAGAATATCAAAATAAATTTAAAAATTTGGCACTGAGTACCCTGGTGAGCTTGAGCTGCCTTTCTTCCTCAGAAGTGATCTTGAGGAAGTCTCCTCTCGGTTTAAAGAGTACTGTGTAAGCTGAGACAGACTCTTTGATAGGACAGAGAGTTTACTAAGCTTTCAGTTTCATCAATAACAAGATTTGACTGGAAAATAATGAACTACTTATGATTCAATTTTAGCTGTGAATCTATTGAGGTGTTTTTGTTATTATTTATTGTCAAGAAGAGAAGGAAGAGACTTAAAATTGTACCATAGATCTCTATTTTATTACAGCTTTTACCTGTTCTTCTGTTTGGACCTGTAATTTCCTTGTCACTCTTCCTCAGCCCCTGAGCATTGACTGACAGGGAGATTTTTGTTACTCTAGTATCACTTAATTTTCTGAAGATTTAGAAATGAAGTTATAATCATCCATCCTTCCCATGTACTCCTGAAATATCAGAGGCGTAATCAAAATATGAAAAAGAGAAAGTATTCCCTAACACTAGAAACAGAGAGTCAGGAAGTTTTTTCCTACAAACAAGGACTTTTTCAAAGCAATGTTGCTTAGAAATGGAGAAGAAGAAAGGCAGATACTCAGCTGTTCCTTGGTAGAAGAGCCCTAGTCTGGAGCAGTATAGATTTGATTGGATCCTGAAGCAGAGAAGGTTTGCAACAAGATATCATGCATCTGTACTGGAGAATTTGACCCACCTTTTTTTCTCTTTCCTTTGTGCTCCTGATCAAGTTTTTTAATATGAGCCAGTTTCTAACATTGGCTGGGGGCATCGCAGTAATTTAATTTAGCCTCCTGTCTCACATAAACTGTCAAACCTTACCTGATAATTTCTGTGGCAAAGCAAAGACACAAGAATGCTCCATGTCTGCCCTAAAGCTATTCATTTGGGAAACAAAATAATACAAGGAACATTAAGAGTGAGGTAAAAAGAGCACTAAGTTGGCAGAGAAATTCAGCTATGCTCACTATCTGCTAGTTCTAGATCAAATGCTTTACTCCAGTGAGAAAGCAAGTTTTGGAATTCTAAAAAAATTAGTAGTCAAGACTTGGTAAGACTGCATTTTGTCTCATGAGCTTGAATACTTGAAAACACATGACATTCTAAGCAAAGAACAGACAGAAATGAAAGATCAATAGCAATACTTGCTGTGGTGGGTTGAACCCAGCCGGATACTAGGTGCACGCTAAAGCCCCTCTTTCATTCTCCTTCTCTTCAACTGCAGAGAGGAGAGAAAATATAACAAAAGGCTCATGGGTTGAGATAAGAACAGGATGAGATCATTCACCACTTACCATCATGGGCAAAACAGACTCAGCTTGAGGAAATTAACTTAATTTATTGCCAATCAGATCAGAGTAGGATAATCAGAAACAAAAATCCTGAATGTTAAAACACCTTCCCCCCATCCCTCCCTTCTTCCTGGGCTCAATTTCACTGCCAAATTCTCTACCTGCTCCACCTGTGTGGCACAGGAAGAGAGGTAATGGGGGTTGCAATCAGTTCATCATGTATTGTCTCTGCTGCTCCTTCCTCCTCACACACTTCTGCTCCCCCAGCACGAGGTCTCTCCTACAGGAGGCAGTCTTGCATGAACTTCTTTTACATGAGTCTTTTCCACGGACTTAAGTTCTGCGCCAACTGCTTCAGTGTGGGTCCTTCTGTGTATCCCTCTGACCTTGTGTTTCTAACCCATCCTTTAACTTCAGTAGTATGTATATGCGCTTGAAACAGGGAAGACTTATGATGAACTGGATTCTAAATGGGGAGTCATGAATTAATGATACAATATTTTTACTTTTTTAACAATAATTTCCTGTGAAAATGGTTACTTAAAAGATTTGATGTTATCCCATAGTGTTTAGCACATCTGTTCTATAGTCAGTGAAAAATACTCTGAGTCAGTCACTTTACCCTGGATTATTTAGGGTGCAATCTTCTGTTTAAATGATCCAGGTAATTATGTACCTTAACATCTGACTTTAAAGAGATTCATTATCTTTTGATTTGTACCATACTCTTTGTGAACATGTGGTATATGTTCAAAATGCTTTGGGAAGCAGTAGATGGTGTAGACATAGTACTAGCTTTAGCAGTTTTGGAAGGAACTCAAAAACTACATGCAAGGAAACAGGATTACATTTAGGTTTACATTTAGGATATGGTTTTGATTGAATTTGATTTACCAAAATTACTCTTCAGCTCAATTGGTTTATTACTGATTCAGACTTGCAAAAGTGAAAGAAGAAATCAAATTCTTAATAGATCACCAAATGTTGGTATTGTTGATTTCAGGAAGCATAAGAAAATACTGTTTCTCAGGCTGATGTGTTGATAGACTCTGATTTTTAATACCACTCAGACGGAGTTTGCATTATAAATTCAGGAATACAAACAAGAAAAGAAATCAGCAAATGAATAAGAAAAACAATAGATATATTATTCCATTTAATCAAGACTACACGAAAAAGTCAAAAGTTAGTATGGAGTTTCTGATAAATAAGTGTTCTTTTTTAAGTGGCCTGATATCTTACATTTATCCTTGTAAATAACGGCTGTGTCTTTTGATTTATTTCTCATAAACAAGTGTAATGAAACAAAGATATACGAAATGCTTCTCCTTCAAAAGATGTATCTTTAAATGTTTCACGCAATGCCTCAACCATGTTACAATTAATTTCTTTAGCCAGTACAATTACTGTAGTGTCACTCAGAACATTTTGCAGGTTTTGCGAATGTTGTCTGTCAAAAAATTTTGACTTTTAAGGACAGACTCTATATTAACATCGTAGCAAAATATTTAAAATGTACACAAGGAATTTAGGGGCTTTCTTCTAAGTTTTAAAATACTAGGCTCTTATACAGCTATTTCTTATTGGCTTTTGACTACATTCAACTTCTGGATGTTTCAGTCTGAACTGAAACTGAAACTAGATTCGTGTCCAGACAAAAACTTTCTTTCTAAACAATTAATATTAAAATCCTTACAACAGTTTAAAGCTTTGTTTAGATTTGATCATTAAACATTTTCACATTTTCTGGTAAGATGAAGAAAAATATTTTTCTCTTGACCCTTTTCACTGATTTACCGTTCAGTTCTATTGGGTGACAACACCTTTGATTAAAATCAAAGGATTTCAACCATTTAAGTGTTGGGTTGAAAAGTGATAAGTCAAATGATTTGTCATGGCTCAGACTCAGTCTGTAACTCAGAGCCATGCAGCCGCCCACTCACTCTCCCCTTCCCCCCTCCTCTCTCAGGAGGAGAATCAAAAGAATGCAGAAACTATGAGTTGAGATGAGAACAACTTAATAAATAAAATAAAGCACAAAATAATACTGCTACTACTAGAATACTAATGATAACAGAAATAACAAGGGGAGAGAATATAAAATTGAAAAGGGAAAGGAAAGGAATGCACAATACAATTGCTCATCATCTGACAGCTGATACTGAACCTGATCCAAGCTGTGATACGCCCCTTCAGGGTGACTCCCCCCAGTTTATATACTGGGCATGATTTACTGTGGTGTGGATTAACCCTTCGGCTAGTTTGTGTCAGGTGTCCTGTCTCTGCTTCATCCTGTCTTCTTGTGCCCCTCCTTACTGCCAGAGCCTGAGAGACTGATAAGTACTTGACCAGGGTCGGTGCTACAAAACAACAACTGAAACATTGGTGTGTTATCAGCATTCTTCTCATACTAAAGCAAAAACACAGCACTGCACCAACTACTAGGGAGAAGATTGACTCTATCCAGCCAAAACCAGGACATGCTTCCACAAAAATTTATTTTGAAAAAAATTATTTCTTCAGAAGGAACAAAAAACCCATGAGTCAATCAGTAACCTCAAAGATACGCCATCTAGACAAAATCAGCACAAAACTTCGCATATTTGAGTTCCTTCTCACCAGTGTCAGGTTACAGTTAGTACGTAACTCCATTGAGTACAGTAGTACAACTGATTTATAATAATATTAATGAGAAAAATAATCAGGCCTATTTCTTTTTTTTTTTGAATTCTTGGAAAAGGGAAGCAGCATCTAAACTCATATGGGTGCCTAAACACACACAAATTTATATGCACACTCACACAGAAATTGCCTGAATTAAATTGAGATTTCATTCATGAACATAAGAATTTCTTCAATTGCCATGAATTTTAATGTGGGGAAATATTTATAGATTTATGTATCAATTGATAATAAAACATACAAGAAATATACCAGAAAAGGATATCTTCCTAAAGACACTAGGTTGTTTCTACTTTCTTATTTGTGTTTTCTTCATGAAGATCTGGGACATTAATGATGGCTCAAATATGTGAGACATTTGCATCCTGTTATGTTCTCCTGAAAGCATTTGCTATTCCTTTATTTTATATAAAAAGCCTGAAGATTCATAATTAATGGTACTGTATGGGAATCGTGGCTTTCCTATAAAAACAGAACAACGAAAAGAGAAGTCAAAGGACCTTGCTCTTTAGAGTATGACATAGGAAAGATCAGAGAGATATGGAATCACAGAATCACAGAATTGTTCAGGTTGGAAGGGACCCCTGGAGATCATCTTGTCCAGACCTTTGGGCCTCCCAGAGCTAGTTGCCAAGAATTGCGTCCAGATGGCTTTCAAATACTCACAACCTGCCCTGGGAACCTGGGGCAGCATCTCATCACCCTCAGAGTGAAAAAAAGTTTTAGTTTATGCCTCTTGTTCTGCCCCTGAGCCTTCTCTTTTCCAGACTCAATAGTTCCGGCTATCTCAGTCTCTCTTCAGTGTCTTAAGTTTCCTTGAGTCTCTTTGACTCTTTCCAGTATGTCATGTCTCACACTGAGGAGTCCAGAACCAGGCCCGGTATTTAAGGTGTGGCCCCATTGGTGCTGAGGACAGGCGAAGGATCACCTCCAGCAGCCTGCTGGCAACATTCCTCCTAATGTGGCCCAGGAAGTTGTTGGCTGTTTTTTTGCCATAAGGGCACATTTCTGAGTTGTGTTCAACTTGGTGTCTGCAGGGTGCCCAGTTCCTTTTTTTTTGGGGGGGGAGGGGGGTGTAAAAATCAGTCCCTGAAAAAAATTGCTGTTTATTGGATGAAATTGAAAGCAAAAAGCCAAGCTCACTATATGAAACTCATAGGCTGCAGCTGCTTGTAGGCTGACTTGGCATGCCCTTACCCTCAGTAGGCTTTGCTCCTGAGAAGCACCGTGTGAAGCCTGCTGGGAGGAGACTTTTGAGGGTCCCAAAGTGTACTGTACCTCTGTGCTTCATGGCTTGGCACAGGCTCCCTTCTGCCAGTGGGTATGGCAAATTTGTTGACCGAGCTGTGTGGGTCATCATGTAGCTGTGGGCATCTGTTCCAGACCCTCTCTCTGACCATCATCCTCTGGTGGCAGCTGGACAAAGTTTAGAAGTGAGCACAGTATGCCAGTGGTGACCTTACCAGTGTTAAGTAGAAGGGAAGAATTCCCCCCCCCCCCCCCCCCCCCAGTCATATAACATACTACAGAGAAAGGTTTAAATTAGCTTTTGGAAAACTTTAAAATAAACAGTTTTGCATCTTCTTACTACTTGCTCATGCTCTATTTCATCATATAATTGGTATGATAATGGAAATTTTGATGTTGTAATCCAACCAAGTACTTAAAATTAGGGTTAAAATATTGTTGCTAAAGTGAGAGGGTGTGAAATTTAGTGTTCTCTGAAAATCTTCAGTGTGTTACATTTGCCTATAGGACAAGACAAAGAGCCATTCAATAATAGCTCATGGAATATCATCTAGCTTACATGCAATATTTGGGATTAAATGTCCCATGAAAAAATGGTATTTAAAAATAGGGGTCTTTTTTAATTCATTTACTGAGTGCATAAAACTACACTATTGATTTTTTTAAGACATACTTTTGCTGCAAACAACAATTTTGGAAGCCAACAAAACACCAAAGCTTCCCTTTTTATAAGGTTTCAGTGAAAATATAGGAAGAGATGACAATAAAGAAAGAGTTGCTCCTCAATTTAGAAATCTTAGTTTAAATTTGCATAAAGAAATACATCAGGAAACTAAAGAACCAAAATATGACCCTACAAAGTATTTCACAAGTCTTAACAGAACAAGATCAAGAGCAATTTTAACAGTGTTCCAAAATAGAGAAGGGATACACATACGAGTTTTAATTAAATGCATCAATTTTCAGACTGATTTATCTTGCTGTCTGCAGATTTCAAAAAAAGATAGTGTTCAGGCACTATTTCCTATATTTTTTTGTCTGTCAAAAGACTTGTCATTTTGTTCTATTTTGCAATTTTATGATTCTGTCCTAAGTTAGGACAGTCTGGCGTTTTAGGCTTTAGATTTACACAAAGTCATTCATCTTTTCCTGTATGAATGGTTCATAGGAGTCATTGTAAAATTGCTGATTATGCTGTGTAAGAAGAAGGCAACATGCCTCGGAATAAGTATTTGAAGTAAAACATCATCTACAGTATGTTGTTAAAACTACTTACATAATTACAGACTGGAAGTGGTATTAAGGTTCCTATTTATATGATTGATTTATAGTTACATTTTAGTCAAATGTTCTTGGTAATTTGTTAATCCTTAAGTCAATTTTTCAATTAGAGATTCTCCAAATTTTCTAGTAGCTCACATCTATTTGAACATGAGGTTACTGTAAGTAATGAGGTGGTGGCAGTATATGTTAAAATCCACCAGTGGTACAACTCTGTGGGTATTTAAGCATATATAGAAACTTCTGTCTAAGTGTCACTTTGGATATACATTGTTTATCTGATGACAGCATCATAGCTTATAAAAAATCCTGATCCTAAAGCACTTGAAGGTTGTTTTTCAGTGTATTATTCAGTGTTCAATTATTATCTTTCATTAGGTGAAATAAACATGATTTGTGGTCTGTGCAAATGAGTTTTAAAAGAGCTCAACTCAGCTGTTAGCATAAATAAGTTTCTAAAGAGCCTCTGCTGAGTGACTGTTTCTATATTTTTCTCTGACTTTGGGCAAATTTACACTTCACAGCCCACTTTGAATTAGAGGATAGAAAATGTATCCTAGAGACAACCTGCTAAAACCTTTCAAGTTTTTAGGGGTTTTTAGTCAAAATTGGGGAAATGTTACTACATTTTTCAAAATGCAAAACATCTACAGTACAAACTGAGCAATAAATAGAGTCAATGCCAGAAACGGACAACTCTGGAACTGCAAATGGAGATGGGAGGTAGCAGTGTCTGCTTGGTCTTTTTCAGGCATCTATTTAAGCTCCAGGAATCAACCCCTGGTGATTACAGCTGAGATGGTTATCTGACTGTATGTCTGAAGTGTCTGAGTTTATCTTATATGGCTTGATGAACATAAATAATGAAGAAGAAGCTTGCAAACCAGCAGAAGTACAGCATGAGTTTTTTTTTGAATATCGTATGACTGCTCCCATTGTTTGGCCTACAGTACCTGGAGAAATATAGAAATATAAGGATACTGATAGGAGAGAGGGTATTTTGTCACAAACCATTTCTGGAACATGGAGCATTTACTGGAATGCTGAAACGTGGAAGTATTCCTAGCTTACATTTGCTTTATTGTAGTGTACATAGCTTTCGGGGGACTGGTGGATAAAACACTGCTGATGCTACTGGTCTTCTTGCCATGAGTTAGGGTACTTTGTGGTCCTGGAATCATGTAACTTGCAGAAAAAAAATGAAGTTGGCTTTTTATTATTGAGCAAAAGAAAAGAGCCTGCACCATTTTTATTAACCACAGGTAGAATGACCCACTTTGAGGAATGTCGGAAGAACAGGAAGTTCCCATTGCAAATATAAAACTTTAATCCTCAAAAACATGGAGCATTTTGGAGTATTCCCAACCATAACTGCTCCTCTGACTGAAAAAGAAACACAGAAAGTTGCAGTATGCCCTAGTCCCCAAATGCAGCTCTTGTCTATCTGCCAGTCTATCATGAGTCAGCTAACACAAACTGCCACCCTGATCCAGAGCAGCTGTCTAATTACAATTTTGTTATTATTAATTACTGAGTAGAAAATCATTCGTAATTAGCTCAGACTAAATCATAGTTTAAACAACCAAAAATTGCATTACAAACTAAAGTGTAATTAAAGCACTACACTAAAGTGTTTATTTAAACCCAGTTTAGTTACTGCAGATTTTTCAATCAGGTTTTCAGGCTCATACACAGATGTAATTAGTCTCCAGTACTGACAGCATGCTGCATTTATTCATTAAGCATCAATATTGCTGAACAAATGTAAATAAAATTTAGACAGGAATTCTTTAATGGGACAGTCATAGAAACATCTGGGTGAGATAATGAGGCTGGGAATGATGTGAATGTTAATGAGCTTTCAGTGCTGCTCTGGTACCCACAGAATTTTTGAAAGCACACACTTTGAACTCCCACTATTTACTCTGGGGTTTGCAAGCTCCATTGATGTTGCTTTTAATGGTGTGTGTTTGCTTATATAGAGTGCTTTAGTAGATCTACACACTCAGCATCCAGGCAGATTCCCACCAAGCACGCAGGATGGAGTTTCAGGTGCTTTGTACTTGGGCATTGGGAAGGAAAATGGCACACAGCGCCACCACTGACTTCTCTTAACACCTTTCACTTAATATAATGTAAACTTGAGGATCTTAAAACATGAGGTAAGACTATTGTGCACAAAATTTGTCTCTCTCAGTTGTTTTGTTTAATTAAATCAACACCTTCAGAGAATGTCACAGTTATTTCAGAAATCTGATATCAGCTACACATGGCAGGCAGTACCTTATTTCAGAGTTCATGATTGAGAAAACAGCTATTACTTTTGGAACAGTGGCCAAAAAAGGGAACTTGCTAGAGAGGTGAATATACTCTGATATCAGGCTTTGACTTCTGAATCCTCAAAATTCCAAGAAGCTCATGGATAGGGTTTGGTGGAAGGCTATGGTGAGGAATGAGATGTACCACGTCTACTATGGATAGAACAAATGTGATTTCCCATAGAGAGATATGGAGACTGCTCTGGAATAAACATCAGTGTTGATGTAAAAAAGCTGTACCAGACTGGAAAGTCATCTGTTATAAGCATGGTAGTGTTGTGTTCTGTTTTCCGTGCTGCTTCAGTTCAGCTACTGACATCATAGCACAAACTTCTCAACAGAGCGAGTGAGTTAACAGTGATGTTACACAACAAGGCTAACTCTTGTTATCACAGTTCAGGGGACTAAACTATTAACTTCGGGGGACTAAAAAGCAGAAGTATGGTTTTCCAGTCCTATTTAACATCTGTGTGCTAATATTCATGGAACTTCTCAGGCATCATGATCAGGGGAATAATAGTTGCAAGAGCTTTAACGTACATACTCATTCTGTCAAGAAAGAACTCTTCCTTGATTAATTTATTTCTTCTTGCAGTTAAACCTGTGCTTTAAGACCAATAGGAAAAGCTTGTTGCTTACAACATTGGAACAATGATGGTGGTCTAGAGTTTTGCATCTCAAACACATCGGAGCTGTCCATCTCCATCACTTCATTGCAGCTGAAGCAACACAGAGGTCTGGTTTGAGGTTTGAGCCTCCAGAAGTAGTAATGACAAAGGGTGTACATTTTGTTTCTGGTGCAAAGTATACCTCTTCCTACTGGCAAAACACATGGCAGTGTAAACATATATAATAAAATTGCACGCACTTAAACTAAAATGAAACAGGAAGAGAATATAAGTTATGGCATTTAACACTTTCCTGGAAGGAGCCCAGTTAAAGTGCAGTCTTGCAGCAACATTTGCAGAAAGCATAGTATTATGACAACACCACACATAGTCTCAAGAAAATACTTAGATAAGAAAAGTATTTAGAAAATTACCATTTTTATCAAATCATCATCTAAGATACCTTCTGTTTAGGAAATGGAAAGTTGCAATTTTTAAATAAACAACAACATTATTAGATCTTTTTAGGGCAAAATGAAGACTGAAACTGAAGGATACTAGGATTTTAATTTTATTTTCTACTGAAATGTTGTTGCATTCTCTTTGTATGTTTGTTTTATTTCAGAAGAGTCAGATCTGTTATTAGAACTTGCAGTAGCTTGCAGCAAGTCAGATGCTTCATGGCTGTTGCTCTTCATCTTACCAACAGACTGTCAGTAGCTGCCTTAGCTTGGAGGGAAGCCAGTTAAAAAAAAAAAAATAAAAAAATTCAGAAGTTTTAAAAGCTTGTTCAGTCTTCCTTTAAGTTTAGAAACATTCAAAACTTGACTTTCCTGAAAAAGGGCTTTAAAAAAAGTGTTCAAAATAATGTCCAAGTCTACCTGGGGCTATTCAAAAGCTTTTACTGGCATCCTCATCCTTTGTAGGTGGCCTGAAGATATCAGTTTATAAGGGAGTTATGTTGACCTGGTGTGTGTAAGTACGCACTGGTTTCATAATGCACGGAAGTGTAAGCAAATGTATTGCTGTCTGAAATAGTGTTCTTTTTCTGCTTTGGTAAAATATTTCTTATGTCAACATTGCAATCTCTAAAGTGTGTTTATAATATGTTAGACATTAAGGTGCTCTAATTCTGTGATTCACAATCATGTCCTCAACTCTGTCCTGCAAACCACCTTTGGCTGTACTTTGAGAAGCAAGGCACATTCTTTACCTTTAATACCTGAACCTCCAAACAGTTTGATCTAATGTAAAATTCCTTTCTTCCTGCCTCTGTTTATTGAGACTGGTTATGTGACAGCCTTGAGCTCCACACTAATGAATTTGATGACCATCCGTTAATAAGGTTGAATGAAAAGAGGTTTTTACCTGTATCACCATAATTACTGCAGAAGTTGGTTCCCTTGAAATTTTGAGCACCATAAGAAAAAAACTATCAAGGAAAGCTTTGCCTCTGGAGGTGTTAAAAACATCTTGGACTTAAAAAAGTCTCAATAAAAGTTGAATAGGTAGTTATATTATCTCAAGAATGTATGAGGCACCAAGTTAGGTGTCTAATATCCTAAGTACCTGAGAAAATGATCTGTCTGGCTCTGCCTATGAGCCAGTTGAGATGTTCTGGCTGAAATGTTAACAGTGCAGAGCTAAGACCGCTCAATGCAGTAATGGGCTTCTTTTCCCTCAGTGTGTTGGCGAATCTGAACTCTTTTTAGGAAGCTTAGAAAAGCAGCATAAGAAAAGTTTGAAGATAGCCTAGTGGGAAAATCACAGAATGGTTTTGGTTGTAAGGGACGCTAAAGATCATCTAGTTCCACCACTCCTGAAAATCTGTTGTCTTAAATGCATGTGAGTTCCTTTTTCATCTACGTTCCAATAACGTCGATTTTGTTTCTGCTTCTGTATCTCATATTCTTTTTCTTCCTACCTAAAAAAGGTGATAAACACTGTCTCAGATGGACACAGTAAGTTAAACTAGAGTCTTGGTTGTCCGGTTGAATAACTATAATAACCCTTTTCTTTATGCAAGACTGTATGAATTATAACATGCAATGGACTCTCAGTTCTGAGCAAATGCAAGCCATTTGTGAACCTTACATGAAGAATTTGGTCTCAGTTTTAGTAGACCATGATACCCATCTTTCAAAGTAAAATCAATTGCATACTTCTTTTAAGCCTTCATTGCAACACAGTACTTTAAATGGATGTTAAATTTCATATCTGTTCAACCTTATATGCATGTTTAAGGACATGTTGAATTTATCTTTTCAAGAGGAAATTTTATTTTCCTCAAGGAAACTTGCACTCAGATAAGGTATTTGGTGGTGTTTTTTCAAGGTGGGGGATGACTAATGAAACTCTCCTTTCAGATTCCTTCAGATCTCTTGACAGAAATAATTCCCACAGAGAAGGATGTTCTAAACATTATAAATAATACACATGGGAGCAATTAAAGTAAATAAAAATTTTTGCCTAAAAATTTTACTGGGCTTCTGCCTGATTCAAATTGGAAAAGAAAACTTGGTCCATCGTCTGTTTAAGGGTTAAATAAAAGCCTTGTTATTGAATTATAAAGAGTTAGTTAATTATAAAAATCTATACAACTTTAGGCTTTTAAATGCAAACAGTAGAAATAGTGCTTCTCTCAATATTCGTTTTACGGTGTGTCTGTTTGCTGATGCTAAAGTGAATTTGACATAATGGTAAGTAGCTCAAACAATCTATATTGCTGGAAGCTTTCCCTCACAAACTATTGATTTTCCTACTCCATCTGCAGCATGCTCAGAAACACTTCCCATTCTGTTTACCATTCTGTACAGCTAGAATGCATCGTTTCACACTGTCTAATGGAATTAAGCAAACCTTGGAAGGCATTTTACTGGAAAACTTGATATATCCATTTGTCGTTCTGCATAACAGGGAGAAAGGCCTTGCTAATTTAGCACCAAAACCACAAGAAGTTTTTATTTTTGTAACCTCCTGTTTTGTCTGGGGAAGGCACTGGTGTTACCAAGCAAGGATGATATCCTGAGGGAAGCTCAAAGTACCTTCATTACTGATTAAAATTGGCTGAGATCATCTTTTCTGTGTCATGAACTGTCAGGGTGACTGGTGAGCCTCAGTAGGTCAGTATGTTATGGTTCCACAGGGAGAATTGTGCAGGATGGGTGTCCTACCCATCATTTTTAATTACTGTGGGGTAGGTAAGGAGCTGTCCTAGGACAGTTGAGAAATTTCACAGGAAGTGTGAGCTCTGCTGTGAGAGAGGGAAAACTCTGGAATCACTTGAGGAGCACATTTGGAACCATCCACTCTGCAGGTGAGATGAATTTAAAGAGAGGTTCCACAGTGACTTAGATGTCTGTTATTGTAAAATATGGAAGTATAAACGCAGGAGAAGTGTACAGCATGAGAGAATGCAAAAAACCAGCATAATTTGCAATAAATGCAGTTGTCTCATGGCTGAGTTGAAAGTGGGATTGGCCTGGAGGAACTATTATCTCTGCTAATTTGCTACACCTTTTAGAGAGTAGTTCAGTTGTTTCGGAGTCCTAGTTTCTTTCACACCCTCTTGCACAGGCGGGGTGTTCATAAAATATTCTAATAAATATGGAGCACTAGCTTACTTTTTGGTTATGAACAGATTGTCGTCACACTGAGATGAAGCATTACATATTGTGAGTCTGTTTTGTTTTTTTCTTATCTCACCTTGATGCATTGAGATTTTGTTCGCAAACTGATATGAATCTCACTTTCTCTGAGCATCTCACTCAACCCAAATTGTGGATGTGTGATTTATTTTTACTGGTATATTTTCAGGAAATGGAAAAATAGAAAAGGTTTTTTTATCCTACACATGACATGTTAAAACTCCTCAGAAGTTAAAACAGAGAGAGGCTTTTATCCTGGTCAGAAAAACAAACCAATGAACAGGGCTTTTAGAGCCAGATGCTCCAGACATGTCTGAAATGCTAACTATATGATCAGTCCTGCTTTGTTCAGTAGATGATAAAACAGGCTGATGAGATGGGATGTGAGTGCTGCAAAATAAAGATGAAGAAGATAGCTGCTAAAGCACTTTAAAACATTAAAGAATACTTTCAAAAAGACCCGTCAACTTTTCTAAATGCTTTTGGATGACATAATAATTTTCTAATATTGCTAGTATACTGCAATTTTTTTTACAAGGGCAAGGGAAGAGTGTCTGGGCAGACAGCTGAAGTAATTTTTACATTTTCCTTGTGTTTAGGACATGAAGAAAAGAGCATGTTATAGTATAATTTACTCTTGGGAGGTGGACTGATGCCTACCTTATGAAGTTTAAACATGCCAAGTGCAAGGTCCTGTAGCTGGGTTGGAGGAATCCCAGGCACAACTAAAGGTTGGGCAGAGAAGAGATTCAGAGCAGCCCTGAGGAGAAGGACTTGGGGGTGTTGGTCGATGGAAAAATGAACAT
>JANRGW010023698.1:0-10066 GCA_024733675.1 Psilopsiagon aymara
CAACTTTCTCATCCTATCTTCATACGGGAGGTGCTCCAATCCCCTGATCATCCTTGTGGTCTTCCTCTGGACTTGTTCCAACAGTTCCATGTCCTTTTTACGTTGAGAACACCAGAACTGCACACAGTACTCCAAGTGGGGTCTCATGAGAGCCGAGTAGAGAAGCAGAATCACCTTCTTCAACCTTCTATTCAAAAAACAGGAATAAATCACATTCCAAAAGTACCCACAGTGACTTATTGCTTATACAGACATTTATTATTTGGAAACTGGTTTGACTAAAACTAAGATGACTAAGTAAATTACTAAGAGCAGAAATCTAACAGCACAATGATTACCTCCCTCCTTAGGGCCAGTTTGTATTTCACCCTCATACAAGTTCACAAAAGTCCAAAATAGCAATTACTTTCCTTCTTGCCATGTAAGAGCTAACCACAGAACTTTTTTTCCAGCAAGGTATTGCAGGGAAAAAGGCGCGGTGTTAAAAATAATGCATGAAATAAGAAGCTTGAACATTAAAAAATATCATAAAACTTAAGCTTTATTATAGCTTATTTTAAGCAATTCTTTGGTGAAATAGCAACATGTAAGTCAGTATATTAACATGGTTTAACTTCTATTAATTTTAGAAAGTGAGGCAAAATGAAGCAGCTTTTACATACTTAATATGCATCTTTAATTCACACAGCTCAGGAGGCAGTCACTGTAGTTAATACTCAGGCATAGCACTGGGTCACTTCATCTGTTACCAGCAGATACAGCTGGACTGCTATGTCACCAAGGAAGCAAGTATCTGGAAAAATATAAACGTGCTCTGGATGTGCTTAATTTTAAGCTTAAAGTTATGTTCTCTAGTTACAATACCTTCTGTTCACCATGAACTGCCTTCTCATGAGTAGGTAATTTATTCACACCATGAGTTTCACACTGTTTTAACGCAGCAACTACACACTGTTTATCTGTAGTGCATCTGTCAAGGACTCACAGAGAAGTGGTTTTAGTGCTCTGTGGCTAAATTACTAAATATTCACTAAATAATGTACATCTATTTTTTGTTATTAGTCACTGTATATTTTTATACAGCATCACAATTTTCTTCTGAAATCTGGAGGGAGCACTACATACTCAAAAATGTGAGGAAGCATGGATACTTAGGCAATCAGTTATGTAGCAGATGTCTAGGACACATTTTATCCCTTAAAATGCAAGCAGTAAATTACTGAATAACCCAGTGCTCTAACCATGACTGTTGTCACATTTGTATCTACAGAAACGGATGCTCTCACAAATGCAGAATGGTGTTGGAAGGAGCAGCAGAAACAGCAACTGCACTGTGAAGGAGCATGCTATTAAGAGAAACTTGACTGTCTGATATTGCAATGATACAAACGATTGCTCCACGGAAATGGCTTTCTCTAATCATGTTTTCTCACTGTGAGACTACTGTACTATGAAAGCCTTCTTTTCAAGGAGCTGGGCATAGTCCACACTTTTCTTTTGCTTTGCCTGTCCAGGGTAGAGTATACATATATGTTCCCTAAAACTTAGAATAATCATCTTCCCACACACTGACCCAAGCAACCATGGTAGAACCCCGTCTGAAGTAGCTTTCTAGGGCCAAAACATTGGCTGGGATGGAGAAGATGGGGTAGGAGAAAAACAGCAGAGGATCAAACTCTTTCTTATTTTGGTAGTGCATTGATTAGTGTCTCTAAGGCTTTTCAAAACCGTATCATGACTTCATGCTTGCATTCATTCTTGAAAGAAATACTTTCTGCAGATGTTTAAAGGGGGCTCTTTGCTGGAGGAAGCACGAACGAGCAATTGGAACTAATACAAGTATTTCTAACTGACTGTGAGAGGTAGTATTTGTCTGGCAGAGACCATTACCTCAGTGACCAGGCAAGACTTAATCATCCTTTAAGTATTATCATACAGCCTCCAAGTGACACTTTTCCCTTGTGGTAACTTTTGAATAATGAGTCGGGAGGGAAGACAGCTGGAACACCTACAGTGGAAGCCATAGTTACAGTCTGATCATCAAGATCATGCCTAGACCAAAATGCTACATTTTTCAGCATATATCATAACAGTGTTCTCTGCCATTTTACCTAAAGCAACAGAAGACAAGCAAGTCAGCATTGTTCAGTAAGCAAGGCTGAGGTTGGCTATTAACAGTGATGTAAAAAAAAAATCTGAAACATTTATATCAAAGGCAGCCTTTCCAGATTGCATCATTTCTTCTTTTTGGGTATGTAATAAGACTAGAAGATACTTGAACTAAAGATAGAATTTTTTTTTTTTTTTTTTTAATTGAACTTATTTACTTTTGGGCTTTTTGGCTGCTTGGTTGTTTTGTTTTTTTGTTTTCTTTTTTACATATAACCAAAGCATAGTCCAGTCTCCCATCTGAAATTAGGGTTTTATTTTATTAAAAAATAAGAAAAACAAATGCTCCATGAATAAAATGCCATCTGTGGATAACAATATTGTCTCAATTCTTGCACTGTAATATCTTTTCGTGGCCTTGATTGTATTTTTTACAGAATGCCTTCATTTCCGTAGGATCACAAAAGAAATACTTCTAGCCTGTCAAGATTTCTTAGTTTTCACATTTGTGAAACGATTTAAATGTTATTGGCCTGCTCTGAACTTAATCCTACTACTGGTGGGGACTCGGCATATTATTTGAACTTTCCTTAATGCTTCAGTTTAAAAGGTTCTGTAAGTTTTAATACATTTGTCCCGGTAAGATTTTTACCTCAGAGTTGTTCTCTTAATTTTCACTGAGGTACAGAAAATCTAAAAGACAGATCTGACAAAAAATTTCAAACCTAATAGCTCAAGAAGGTGGGTTGTTGTTGCTTTTTTTTTTTTTTTTTTTAGTTTCACATGCTTCTACTCTGTTACATGATTAAATTTTTCAGAATTTGAACCCCGGGCCATTATTTACAGTTGTACAAAGCTTATTCATGCTTCCACATTAAATCAAAGTAGCCATGCCAAGATGAACAACAATGCTGGTTTTGTGTATACTTAATTTACTATATCTATTCTTTACCACAGATCCCTGTAACAGAAGAACCCAGAGTATAATTTAGTGTATGTAGTAATTCAATGTATTTGGTCTTCTCTTACCAATACAAGCTAAATTAAAACCTCAGTCTTTACCTTCATAGCTACAGAAAAAAACTCACCTCAGAAACATCCACAAGTATGTCAGGTTTTGTACACCAGTGCTCTAAAACAACCAAATTTTTAAGTTGCTGTAATGATACCTGAAAAAAAACCAATTATTTACATGCTTCACATACAATTCTACACATACATTTCTGTTGCTTGGCAAAGGTGTTTTGCAGCTATAACCAGATCAGAGCCAAATTTCCTCCAAAACTCTAGACTAAAATCACCTATATTGCAAAACTTTAACTGATGAAAATAAAGGTGAAGAAATCCTCTAATAAATGCTCTGCACACAGTACACATATTCCACAACATGTCTGTGTGCTTAACCTTAATGTGATTCTTATTCCCCCACATCCTATCTATATCCATTTGTTTAAATCAAAGTAGCCAGGCCAAGATGAATGACAAAGCTGGTTTTGTGTGTATTTATTTCACTATACCAATTCTTTACTGAAAGTTCCCGTAACAGAAGAAAATACAAAAGAAAATAAGACACATGGAGCAGTGTTATCATAAAAGCTGTATTGTTGGAATGTTGTTGTGGCTTTGTGAACTTTGAGCAGCCCAGGATTGTTTCATACATTTCTTAGCTTTTTATTCCACTTCATTTTTCTTCTACTCCATTTCATTCTTTTTAGTTTCTCCAGCTTGCAGTTACACAATAATCTACTTGCAAAGGAGGCAGTAAACTACCTCACTGTGGAAACACATTCTTGCCAGATGTTTTAGCTGGTGACAAAAATATATGGAAACTATTTCCTAGTTCATAAGATACTGGAAGTGTGAATGATGTGCTTTCACATGCTGGTAAGAACACACACTCTGTTGAGTAGTACTAGTAGTACACTACAAACAGTATAAACACAAAGATAATGAATATACCTGGTTTGGAGGACACTGCTCAGTCACAAGCAAATTGCACTAGGAGAAAAATGGAGACCATGTGTCATATAAGTGCACTTTTGATAACTTTCCTTTGTTTTAGGTAAATTGCTTTTATTATGAACACAGTATTCACAGTTATAGTTACAATTTTTTCTTCAGAGGGATTTGAGCTGCAAAAGATTAGTTTAAATGTGGTTTTTCTTTTGCAGTTAGAATGATCCTTAACCAGTTACAAGTATTCTAACTCTCATTATTATATATGTCATTCCCTCTCCCTGCATCATTCCTTGTTATCACCTCTACCAGGCTAATGTATTCATACATTTTCATCTGCAGCCGTGTTATGCAGGGAAGTAATATTTAAATTAGGTCATTATCCTATTTTTCCACAAAGTCTTTTAACTTAAGTCCAAGTCAAATCCACTCGCATTTTCAAGTTCAGAACCAAGGCCAGTTCACAACACTGAGGCCAATCTCTCGGACTGAAAACAGTGCCCGCACAAGCTAGGTGAGACAGCACAAATTGTTGGAAGATCAGATTTTTGTTTGATTACAAGCAACTTTCCCCTTTTAATTTTTCATATCCCACTTCTCGATTATACTTAATTTCAATAATCTGCACTGGAATGGGAGGAGCTGCTGGAAAATTAAACGTTGTAAACCATACAGCCATGATGGAAGGAAAAAGACACATTAAAATTCACTATACTCTTCTACAAGGATTTGTAGCAAAGATCTGAGTAATCTAAGTTCACCTGTGTCTGAACTAAATTCTTCTATGCTTTATACCCATCCACAACAGCAAGGGAACCCAGAGGTTCTCAATAATCCACAACTCCTCAGGACAGAAAGTGGATGCCAATGTCAGTCAGTTCAGCCCACAAAAATCAAGACAGGAACTATATAATTGCAAATCGTAATTTTGTCAGAACAGTGGGACTAACCCATGTTCTGAAAAAAAAAAAAAAAAAATGAAAAAATACAAATAAATGCAGTGGACCATGGTGAGTCCTCAAAAATGCATCTAAGTTCAAAACACCAGACATAAGCAATATGAATCACATTAATACTAGCTCAAGATCTCATGAGAATAAATATACCCCATTACTGTAATCCATGCACAGTGCTTAAGAGGTCTTTTACCCAAACACTGATTGAGCTTGACTTTACTTATTTAGGAACTGATTGCTATTTCAGCATTATGGAAATGAAAGAAAATAGGAGAAGACATATGAAGCAGTCTCATCATAAATGCTGTATTGTTGTAATGTCCTCATGGTTTTGTGAACTTTGAGTAGGCCATGATTGTTTCATACATTTCTTAGCTTTTTATTTCTGCTCTGTTTCATTCTTTCTAATTTCTCATGCTTGCAGCCTGATAGGAGACAGTTCTGCATGACAGGAACATAAATTGAACAGAAGCTAGACTTAGCCTTGGTGTAACATTATTTCACAGATTTCAGAAACCTTAAAAGATCAATACAATTTACAGCAAAACAATGCTAAACCATGGAGATCAACAAAGTATGGCTTAAAGGGCAAATAGTTCAAAACTTAAAAATACAACAGAGAAGTGGAAGTCAGAGGCACTACTGGAAGGCATATGCGATCTTGGGTGGCAATAGGACCAGTAAGTATGTTAGCTGTCTCCAGCAAAGGGATACTTCTTACTGGGGAGGAAATTAACACTCCCTGTCCACACTGTTAATCTAGTTAGCATTATGGGTTACCAGAGTAAGACTTTTCATGAGGTCTCAGTTTATGCCCTGGAATGTGAGGCTTGATATTCTTTATTTTAGTCTAAATAGTATTGCTGGTAATAGAAATCTGCCATTTTCCTAAATCTAGTACAAGTATTATTTTGATGATGTCCAGTGGAAACATATCCCAGACTCATTTTACACACTGTCTTAAAAGAGTAGTGTTTTGTAAGATGGTGTATTTGTTACATATATATTCACAACTTTGAAATGTATCCCAAGGATACATTTCACAGACATGGTTAAATTACATGCATTATACCTCTTTTATCTTCTCACCTCCTGTGTCTGAAGGCAAAGTTTTCCAAGACACTTTGTGCATTTCAAATTCTGGACAGCTTCTAAAAGCCATCCTCAGAAAATGCCTCTCCCCTGTTGTATATGCATAATACTACATACATGTAGAGAGAAAAGGGATGATAATGCACGTAGTTCACATACACCAATTAGTAAAACTTCATGCTTACCTTAATATCTTTACCTATCAATAATAATATCGCCCATCAAAAGGCGATGTTGCTACATCACTCTTTTAAAAACACTGGTATATTGCTGTTAATTAACTAGTTTTCTATAAAGCTGTTCAAGCTTCACACCTTTTTGCATCCTTTTTTGATCCAAAGATTACACACTTCCACTGACATACCTTGAGACCTGTGTAAATACAGGGCATTTATGGCCTACAAAGAATATGAGGTGTCAGCCTTAACAAAAAATCGTCTCTTTTTGCTGCCCAAGGTCATAAGGTTGAGAGACTCTTCACAGGTTTCTGAAAGCCTGTTAAATGATCCCTATTTGCCTTTGTCAGGCACATATACATTAAAGAAAAATACAATGGCAATTATAGCATTCAGCAATTTCTATACAAATTACACATAACCCTTTAAGCTGGAAAAGGCCTGGAATTCTCTTGCATTTGTGAGTTGCTGTGGCAGGTGTTGTCTGCAATAACCAGGGAGAACTGGTCTCTCCCAGGTTCTGTACTTCTTTATGCAGCAGGGCAAAGCTTGTTCTTTTTACTTCTTGCATGATTAATTGTTTACAAAACTAAGAAACAAATTTCCACCAAGTATCAACATTTCTTATGCACTTCAGGGAGACAAATTACGTCTTCACACCTTTTTATACAACTGCTCTTTCTTTGAGCTTTTAAACTGTGGAAAAGTACGCTGGCTTTTCTAACATCTGAACTATGTAAACAAGATGTCATTTCTACTTGGAAGAATAACCATATAATCATAGAATCATAGAATAGTTAGGGCTGGAAAGGACCTTAAGATCACCTAGTTCCAACTCCCCTGCCATGGGCAAGGACACCTCCCACTAAACCATGTCACACAAGGCTCTGTCCAACCCAGCCTTCAACACCACCAGCGAAATATAGAGTATTTGTGTTAGAAAGAGGTATATATATAAAATGCATGATGATTATGGGCTTGAATAGGTCAGAAGGTATGGAATATTAATGTTTATTATGACAAATATAATTTTTAAGCAGACAGTCATATCTGGAGGCACTCTCTATCTCTTCTATTACAATCTCTTCTATTACAATCTGTAATATTACAATATTACAATTACAGTGCACGCATGCTTCCCCCTTTTACCCCAAAGCAAGGAAGTCTGTCCTCAAATGCTGACAATCAGAGGCATTCAGAGGTCATGCTACTCTGCTTCAGCATGACAGGAAGTCAACTCAGTCACTTGAGCAAAATGTGAGTGTACCTGCAACAAACATTGATAAAAAAAATTATGGCAGCAGTTGTTTCTGCTGTGGTTGGTGGTCACTAGAGCTTCAGTCTGTATTTCTCTATTCAGGAAAGGCAGTTGCACTCCCTGGCTTGCCCTGCAGGACAGCAGATGTATTGTATCTGGAATGCCCTGTCATCACCCTGAGCACAAGCTGCAAATCCAAAGCACTCTACTTGCTTCTTGACAGTGACCCTTCATCAGGAGTGCAGTGAGGCTCATTGGTCCACCTTATCACACTAGCTCAACACAGGCATGAACAGGAACCTTGCACATCACAATTACTGAAGGGATCCCCACCGAGCAGATGTTTGTCTAGTACCACGTTACTGAAAATGTCCTTTGATTTAGAGATTGGACAAACCTGACAATGAAAACAACAAAGGAAAGAAGCACCATCTCTTCAATTTTGTCAAATTCATGTTCTTCAGAGGGAAGCAGAAGAAGTAGAAACCAAACAAGACTAGCAACATTCCTACTGTGTTTCAAAACTGAAAACCTTCTGAACAATTACTTGCTGGTAATGTTTAAGGGCACATCACTTCCTACAGTTAGGAATCCCGCAAGTTGTTTTAATGAGAAATTTTAAAATTAAAAAATCCTATTTTTCAGTGAGGTACTCTTTCTAACTGAGAGAGAAAGAACATCTTGATCAAGCACCTGATTTCCAGCCTTACCTCAATGGAAAAAAAACACTGCAAAACTCAGATTTCAGTTCTTTGGTGCAAACAAACAACAATACTTGTTATTTCTTTGGCAGCTTTCCTCTAAATTCACCTGAATATATATTAAGGACAAATTGTAGTTTGTATCAGCTGTAAAAAAACACCGCCATTTTTCAGTTTTAAAAGCTGAGGCACTGTGGCCACAGGTTTTGGAGCTGAGCACCTATATCTTGACATCTGAATTACATGGCCAATCTTCAGAACAGTGGGAGTTCAGAATCTCTTACTATCAGCTCAATTTTGCATATTTTGGCTAACTCAACTCCCCAGAGTTTTGGGAGCAAGAGCCAGCAAACCCCTTCCTTTAGGAAACCAAATATAAATCTAATTGTGACAAGTATTCAGTTAGAGAAATTAGATGCAAAACAACAAACGGGATATCCCAGGCAATACAATCTTTCTACATTTCTCAGCTTTCCAGAAAGCAGCTTCTCCTAGTAAGATATCCACATCACAAATAGCAAACCAACATGAGCAAATATACAGGAAACTCCATACTGCAACAGGCAGCTTTGACAGAGATAACCAGACAAAAAAAAAATGGTCAGGGAATTAGAATTAATCACTCCACAATAACATCAGTGATGCACCATCCATGCTCTTCACTCTTTATCTGGCCTCTTAAAAAGGGAAATGGGCTGCAAGTCAAATCAGATGTTAATTTTCTCCTAAATGTGAGGGACACAGGAAGTTTATTCTGATCTTCTACATAGAAAATAAAACATATAAGGTCTAAAAAAATTGAGGTCAATCTTTCAGGTCTTCCATTATTCAGAAAAAAAAATAGACCTTTCTTCATGTCAGAAAACAAGCCTTTCTAGAATCATAATAGATCAATACAGCTTCAAAAAAACTGGAGGATGGTAAGCAGCAGTAAAAAGGTGTATGTTGCTAGGAAGAGAAAAAGGTGAGGTTTGGTAATTATGCAATGTTCTTATTTTCTGTTGTTCTGTGATAATAATATTTTGAGGAATAAACTGAATCATTAAAAAAACATATTGATTCAGCCTCCCCAAAAGACACTGCACTGTTCATTTTTCATTAACAACTTTTTTAATATACTGTGTGATGCATCCCAACAAAGGTGTTTATCAAATCAGTGCCAGTGTGGGGGATTTTAATAAGGCAATCCTTTAGTACTGCATAGATTACATCTATTTGTTGTCTAGTATCTCAGCCAATTTGAGTCTCAGTTCCCAAAACAATCTGCCTCCAGCTGTTATTCAAATTTGTCCTTGTAAAATATTTTCATAAACCCTGAAAAACTGTGAAAAATAAGTGAAAAACTACTGTTGTTCCATAAGGATAAACATGATGAGGACAAGTAAATACTAAATATTACTGGCTGTGGCTTTCCATTTTATCAAATTGAAGCCATAGCAGACAAAAAAAAAAAAAAAAAAAAAAAAAGATATATCATTTTGTTTGTTTGATTGGCTTGTTTTCCTCAGGAAACACAGATAATTCTATCAGCCAGGGTGATGACTTTGTCTACTCATCCCTTTTCAAGATGGCTTTTTTTGCTACAAAGGATTGTTTCTCTGCCCTTCTTTTTACACGTATGCATTTCTACAAAAATCATAGAATCATAGAATAGTTATGGTTGGAAAGGATCGTAAGATCATCTAGTTCCAACCCCCCTACCATGGGCAGGGACACCTCACACTAAACCATGCCACCCAAAGCTCTGTCCAACCCGGCCTTGAACACCGCCAGCAATGGAGCATTCACAACTTCCCTGGGAAACCCATTCCAGTGCCT
>JANRGW010023699.1:0-34042 GCA_024733675.1 Psilopsiagon aymara
CTATTGCTACCACCAGTAACAATAATGACCAGGGAAAATACAAGGGAAGAGGATACAAATGCTCACCACCCGGCAACTGAGCTGTGAACCCCACTCTTCCGGGTTCCTTCCCCCAGTTTTTACCTTCCAGGCATGACGTGCTATGTTATGGAATACCTCTTTGGTCAGCCTGAATCAGATGCCCCGTCTCTGCTCCCTCCGGGCTTACCCTCCCCCCTGGCAGAGCATGAGACTCAGAAAGTCCTTGGCCAGACCAAAAGGTACTAAGCAGTAACCAAAACATTGGTGTTATCAACACTGTTCCCATCCCGAAAGTCAAAAACACAGCTCCACACCAGCTACCAAGAAGGAGAAAAACGACTGCTACTGGCGAACCCAGGACAGTGCCACAATGAACTGCTGTGGTTTAAGGCCAGCTGGTAACTCAGAACCATCCATGCGCTTTCTCAATGCCCCACCTTCCTGCCCCCCAGCTCCCAGAGGGATGGGAAGAGAATCGAAAGAGTGCAACTCCCACAGGTTGAGATAAGAACAGTCCGGTACCTAAGGTATAACACAAACCACTGCTGCTACCACCAATAATAATAATGGTTAGAGAAATAAAGAGAGGAGAGAATACAATGGCTCACCACCTGCTGGCCGATACCCAGCCCGACCCGAGCAGCACTTTAGCCCTTCCTGGTAGCTGCCCCCCAGTTTTATATATGTGCTGTGGTATGGAATATCCCTTTGGCCAGTTTGGGGCAGGTGTTCTGTCTCTGCTTCCTCCCGGCTTCCCCTCCTTCCTTGCAGAGCATGAGACTCAGAAAGTTTTTGGTCAGAGTAATCATTACTGAGCAGCAACTAAAAGCCATCGGTGTTATCAGTGCTGTTCCCAGGCTGAAATTCAAAAACACAGCACTGCACCAGCTACTAGGAAGGAGAAAAATGACCGCTGCTGCTGAACCCAAGACACCAGGCTCAGCTACAGACCCTGTTCCACATATAGTTTCTGGTTGAACACAGACAGATTTGGGGTAGGGCAAATCTTCTTTGCAGAGTTTAGTGGGCTTTAGTCTGCTTCCCTCTGTTACAATACAGACTGCCCACACCTGATAGTAGGGTAAAGGGTAGAAAACAGTGCTAGTACTGTAGATATTAAAAGCTCTCAAAGTTTCATTGGTGTCTCCTGCTTACATTCCCCAAATTAATCCAAATCCCAGGTCTTGTGCCAGAAAATAATCTCCCCAAGCTAGACAGGAAATAGGGGTTAACATAAGTTACCCCTTTCTGTACTATTAGAATTAATTTCTTCCATGTGACTGCATATATTACCTACTAGTGCTTCACAAATTTCTTTCTTGTAATACTTCCACCTTTCAGAGCTGTGGTAAAGGCTTTACAGAGATATATTTGTAACATAAATACACATTTATTTGCCGGCAAATGCTTTGTGGCCTGTCGGGGTGGAGGGGTGCATGGAGAGGAAGTTGTTTAGTCAACAAGGATCCTTTTTTCTCTTCAGACACTGTCTTTGCATCTTACTCATGCTGGAGTCCCCTCCCAGTTTGACACCTCTATGGAAAGACCCAGAGAAGTCATACTAGCACATCATTTGAGTCATCTCACACTTCATCATCATGGCTTGCTATTGCCACCATCATCACATAAGCACCCCTGCAGGTACCAGGAATCACTTGTCATCCGCTGATCCTCAACTGAAAGTGTGGAAAACCTTTTCCAGGCTGCCAACACAATAAACAGCTAATCCTCACAGTTTAACATCAGTTGTGGTTGCAATAGGTAAGCTACAAGTGCAAAGGTGGAACAAAACAAGGATATTTTTTTCCCTTCCTTAGCACTTACATTTTAGGAAGCTCAATACCTATAGTAGTCCAAGTTCGCTGTTTGGAAGTGAAGCCACTATTCCATTAACTCTGAGACACATATTGACAGGTTGTCACCTTTCAACTGCTCTCCAAACCACCAGACCAGAGGTTCCAAAGAAAGCATTTTGCGTGGATGCTAAACACACATTCCTGGCATTCCAAATAGATCCAGTGATCCTAAAGCACAGGTATTCCAGATTTTAGGCAGCCAGTTAAGACATGCCTATTTTTTGCCCTGAACCTCTCAGATTTGTTCTGTGCCTGTGATTTGAATACAAGATCAAGATAGATTCATGAGAAAGAACTATTAATGCAGTCTTAAAAAAGATTTTATCTATTACACTGAAAGTTAAAATTGAAAGTTAAATTAAAAGCAACAATGCCAATGATAAAAAAATATGTTGATAGAAATGTTAAATAGGACAATTTTACTGTAGGCAAGTGGTTTCCAACTTCAATTGAATTCCTAATTAAAGCCATGACTGCTATTTATTGTGCAATATGCTTATTTGGCGCTACAGCATCTGCTGCTTGAAAGCAGCATTCACCCTCCTCTCCTGGGTTAATTTAAGTTCACCCGCCTTCCCTCAGTTCAGCACTGGCACTGGAGTCTCACAGAATGAGAATTCAGCACATTGCAGAGACTTAGCACCTATTTGAAAGCCCAAATCTTCTTTAATGAACACATTCTAAATACTAAAAAGCTTGTTTAAGAGTGACAAGGACTGTACATAGAGCATCAAGGTGTCTCAGTGCATGCCATTCACTCTGATGTGCATAGGCAGCATCCAAAGCTTGAAGTACTCTGTGAAGAGAATTTGATGATTAAGGGAAGAAACCTCCCTTTGCAGCCTTTAGTTCCCTCCCCACAAATGCAATCACCCTGAAAATAAAAGGCAGGGCAAAGTGCTTCCTTTCTCCCTGTCTTTACATTTTCAGCACAGTGATTTATTACCAATGTGTCTTCTCTCCCAAAGAATCCTTTTGGAGCAGTATGACAAGATCGAAGCAGGAACAGGGGCTCCAAGGCTGGGTGCTCCACAGACACAGAACAGAATCTTCTTTTTTCTCTCCATTTCTTTTGGAATTTAAATGAACAGACAGAAACAGTCATGGGGTAAAGTTGGGGTCATCATGGGAGACACCCATTTGCCCACAGTCACGTATGGAGGAAAGAGGCCACAAAGGGGAAAACATTGAACACAGTGGCCCTCCCCTGCTGGTGCAGTATCCTTATACTCACCACACAGAGAAGCTGCTGAAGACAGTTTGGCAAAGGTGGCAGCTCCTCCAGGTAGACCCTGGGATCAAGACATGGCCAGTGACCAGCTTAGCATAGTGCCCTCAGGCTGATTGAGCAACTTCTCAAAGGACTGAGAAGATAAACTTCCAAATCCAAACGAGCACATACCTCTTTTCTGCTGTGGCAAGAAGCATGCAAAGGTTTTTGCGCTGTCCTCAGAGAGGTATAGCCAGCAGTGTCAAGCCTACAAGCCTATGCTGAAGGAGAAGGAGGATAGGAAAAGAAGCTTTACTAAAGTTATCCATGAAGATGCTGCATAGGCAACAACTGGCAAGATAGACACACTTCAGTGCAGGTAGAGGGACTGAGAAAGCATCACAAAAGATTTTATCTGAACTGATTCACCCAAGCTTAAACTTCTCAGGGTTTCAGTTGTCCAGTAGAGAGTACCAGAGCTGAACTGTCAACTCTTGGGGCCAGAAAAGAACCAGGGCTGGAAGGGACTAGAAGTTATCAATCCTATCTTTCCTCCCGCAGTCCATATTCTCCAGGTGTTTGCACAACAACACACAGCCCAGCAGAGCTGGGATTTCAGCCTTGTTACCTGCATAGCGGTGCACCTCACTTACACTGCTGAGAAAGGCAGGGAAAAGATTTACTCTATAACAAAGATGCTGCTGAATCAAAAATCCTCCCATATAGCCAATCTTTTGCATGTCTCTCAAGATGCTAATTCTGGTAGTGGTTTTTGTTGCTTATTTACTGGTTTAGGACTTATGTAAAGCATCTAGTTCTCCACATGACAGCCTGGATGTCCATTTAGCTGCTCTGTCCAGGGCTGGCTGCACTAGAGCCAACCAGGAAGCAGATCAAAGATATGAAAACCTTTGTACAAACAGCATGCTATTGCCAAGGACTATAGAGTATGACTGAAGCATTAAAGAATTTTTGGTGACTGTTTTGGAGAGAGAGAGAATTATACGTTAAAACATAAGAATTCTCTTCCAGCATAGTTTAAATTGCTTCACAATACTGATTAAAATAACAGAATATTATAGCTTGCTTAACTAAACATTATATTTCCAAATCCATTTTCAATTGTTTTCCTTCAATTTAAACATTTTGAGCAATTTTATTGCTATTCATACCTGCTCGATTTTTTTTATTAGAAATTAAAATGCATATTTTTTTCTAGGTTCCCGAGTGCTGGTAGATTTAACTCTTTCAGATCTGCAGACTGAGCACAGGAGAGCTACCAATAGCACAAAAATAGTTTCTGTCCGTTAGATTAAAATGTCTATACTGGAAGATACTTTTTTGCAATAATGGCAATTGAGATGAGAAATAAATTAACAGAGGTAGAAAGAAGGAAGGGGGGGAGACAGAGGAAGAAAGCTGGAATAAAGTAAAGCAAAGGGTAAAACTGAGAGCTTCAAGATTAACATTCCACCTTCTTTATTCATATCTCTTCTTTACATTTTGAGGGCTTCTCTCCTTATGCCCCAATTCATAGGAAAAATAAAGCAAAAAATACCCAGAAGTTTTAAGAAATGAGAAAAGGGACTAAATGTGATTAAAGCAAAAGAGGTGTCTTTTACACTGTGAAATAACAGTGAAATATAAATACACTCCTGTAGCAAGACGGGCACCTAGAGTTCTTCTCATAGAATTAAGTAATAATTATCAATACTGAAAGACAGCCAGCATTGTCTGGAGTCAAGCTGAATACCAGTTGAAAACCCCACTTTCAGCTTGTTACCTCCCACATTTCCTTTTCCCCAGCCACCCTTCACTCCTTCTCTGGAAAGCTTCTCCCTGATGGCACAAGCTCAGGCCACCACCCTACAGAAAGTGAGATTCCCTGAGCACTTGGGTAAAAACCTTATAACTGGCCCCACCACACCCATATCTAAATATTTCTAATTTCTCAAAGTCAGCAGGGGAGGTTCAGAACCAATAAGTGTTCGTAGCCACATCAAAACATTAACACAACTATATTCCAACACAAATAAAACATTAATATGGTGATTTCTAGCCTATAACCACCTGATATCTTTTCCCAAGCTATATAGATAGTAGGATTAACAGGGCAAAGCAAGTATTATAACAAAGTCAAATTAATATCACCTTTTCCCGGTTTGATAATTCAGAATCAAACAATAAATTATGGAAGTCCTTTAGAAACTGTCCCTTATGAAATAGTTCTCCTGGATCCATGCTCAAGTAGTAAAAGCCTTTCCAGCAAGTTCTGCTGGCTTTCATGTAATTCAAGGCTACTCAGTGACAGCATCTCAGCCTAGACAAGTGTGACCATCAAATGGTCCTGCTCCATTTTCCACTTGCTGTCCCTGACTTTGTATCTTCTCTCCCTAGATTTTTCTCTCTTAACACTTCTGAGATAAAGCAGTATATTATTCAAAGGTAGTTGCTATGGTTCTTTTGTCATGCAGACAAAGAACAGGAAGAGAAACACTGTTTGTTCCAAGATAAAAGCCAAATCAAGCCAGAGGAGTTTCCTGCAAGACTGGTACTTGATTACTACTTCAACCTTTTTTCTTTTTTTTTGTCTTTTCAGGCTCATTTGTCAAAAACCACACACATGTATTCCTCTGCACTCCTCAATAATTTTAGCATCGCCTTCAATGAAAAATGCGTTTCATGAACACTAACGTATTATACATATGTAATTTGAAAGAACTACAGGGAAAACAAGCAGCAAAAATATGAGCAATGTCAGTTAATGAAAAGCTTGCATTTTCAAACTAGTGTTTGGCTAATTAAAATTGAATTAAGTGACTACAGCATTAACTATGTCAACTATTTAGCATAAAAAGTTGTTAAATATATCATATTGTATGTAGGAAGATCCTTGCAATCTTTAATTGTAGGAAACAGTCGTGCACTATTTAATTGCACAACTTGGTCGGATAGAAAATTCAGTCACATGAATTATATTTAGTAAAATATTTTAAAACATGTTGGTTTTAAGGTTGTGGACTTTAATGGACAGCTTAATAGAACTGAAGCACATTCTTAATTACATAATTATTTTCATTTTCAAAGTCCAGCTAACAGCATAACTAGTTTTGTTTTTACAGTCTAAGAGAACAAGTTAAATGCTTTGAATTCACTTGCTAAGAGATTATTTTCAATTCTTACTTGAGTCATTTTTCCACAAAATTTTTGTCCAAACTTAATTCAGTATCAGACTGCACAAAATTCTCCAGTTATTTATGGAATGTGTATTCATATGATCATATGCTCATAAACATATATAGAAAACTTTTTGGCAACACTGTAAGTTGATACTAACTTTGTCATAATTAGCATGTTTAAAAAAGACTAGAACAAAGCCTGACAAGCTTGAATTGGTCCAAAGTGTTGGGTTTTTTTAATACAATTATTGTCATTAAACTTCTGACATGGGGAAATCTGAATCCCTCTTTTTCTTTCATCCATAAAACAGATTGTTCTATTTCATCTACCACAATGTCGTCTTCTGTTTTACAACTAGATGGGTTTCCTATCCTATTCACCTCCAAGCATACAAAGGCAGTTATTATTTTTTCTAAGACCATGATACAGGTTGCTATTTATAAACACCATCACCAGTCAGGATAGGTTCTAGGGTAAAGAATCTTGCAGAAATAAAAAGTCAAGTAATATTTAACATTCATTAAGGTAACTATTTTAAAAGTATTGTCCACTCTACTATAGCATGACTCACCAATAACTCAGTTCCCGGTATTGCACACATGGTTAAAGGACAGAAGAACAGCACTTATAGCAGTGAGGAGAGCTCTAGCTGCTCTCTGAGAATCACTGAGACTCTCAGCTCAGCTCAGCAGCACTCCTTTACTTGGTTTCACACAATTCCACCTGTTCTTCCTCATTATCTATCAGGAGTTTCCCTACCAGTGTAAAGGGAGAGTAGTCTCACTGATACAAGATGATGGAATAAGAAACATGCTTTCCATAGCCAGGACAATAAACACAATCCCTGAAGTTAAAACTCTCAAAATTGGAAATTTCCAACTTTTGTTGTCTGGGGTTATTTTTTAATACAATCCTGAGTGGTAGCAAGAGCTGTCATTCTTAGCTCTGCATCCAGCACTTCAATGTAACTCATCACTAACTCATTTAAAAGCCACATTTTACGAAGCATTCAGCTAAAGTGTATCTAGTAATCTGGGCCTGGCCTAGAAAAGGAATCAGCAGTTTTAAGGAAGTGGATAAATAACAGAGGAAAAACAGATTAAAGAGAGACTAAAGCTTCTCTTCAGTTATCTTTATGAAGAAATTCACAAGGAAAAAGATGTCACAAGGCTTTGACACCGGTGCAAATCATGCATCCAGTAGCCCTTACACTGAAAATCAGACATATCTAATGGACGCCCAAGGCCACACCAAAATACAGTACAATCACAGGTACTCTGCGTGTATACCCAACTCTGGACCCATTTTTTAGATGTTGTTTTGGCAGCACTACTAGTGAAATGGACGCTCAAGATTATACCAAAACGTGACGTACATCTAATCAAAGCTGTCTTGCACTGAGGTTGCAGTTCGCCCATCCTGTCCTTAATCTCAGTAGGCAAGAAGCCCTCAGACTTATTGCAGGTGCTACAATTTTAGACTCAGTCTCTCAGAGTTTACCAAGTGGAACACCTTAAATAGCACAATTAAAGAGCCAAAATAAAGTACTTAACTTCACTGTGTACAATTCACATGCAAGAAAGGAAATTAATGAAAAAATACAAAACAGGAAAGAAACTTAACTACTCAGGAGAAGCACACAAAGTCCCTACTTTAGCCAGAGCACCTGTGTCACTGGTCAGCTCATGGAGCTAGCAGACCCATCTGCAATCACTCAATACCCTCCTGAACTCCCAAGCTCCCTTTCTTTCCTAACAAAGATTTAACCAGATGAGGTGAATATTACTCTGGCAAATCCTACTGCTGTTATTCTGCATGATGTCCCTTTGGGTTTGGGTTTTGTAGTGGGTTTTTTTGGCATTAAATATCTTTAAATTATCAGTTTCTCTCTCTCAAGTTCCCCTGATTGTCATGTTAAAATCAAACAATACACATTGTTAGCAGACCAACATTGTTAGCAGACCAAGTCCTGGATAGACTTACACAAACAAAATTAACAATCAAGATCAAGTGCTCTTTATACCACTTTCTGAACCCATTCTACCTTAATAAATCAAAGTTTTGATTCCACAATTCAATTCAGTTTCCAAGTTTTGTAAGGAATACAAACATATGAAAGCTAATAATTACTGGGAAACCAGTAGATCTTATTGCCATCCTTTGTAGACAGGTGATCCACTGAATGAAAATTCTTTTTTAATGCTGTTTTGTGATCATCTCAATTTATTTTATATTCATTCTGGCATTAATATTTATAATTTCTGATGAGAATTAATATAAACAAATATAATCAAGATTATTTTAGCATTCTTATTACACAAATATTTTGCAGTAATTTTATGGAAGAGGAAAACATGGTTGTATATTTATTTAGAGGTACAAGTATCACACAGGCCAGCCATCTTAGTAACAACCTTACTAGTTTTATAGCTACACCTATAGTAAGAGTTCAGCAGCAATATTGATGGACTGGAGAGAGTCCAGTGGTCAGGAAACATGAGAGGCTGAGGGTATTAAATCTGTTCATCCTGGAGAAGGAGTGGTTTAGGGAGAATCTAATCACTGTCTTAGAATAGCTAAAGCAGTGATATAGCCAAACTCTTCTCAACAAAAGAACAAGATGCAGTAGTCACAAGTTGCAGCAGGAGAAATCCAATTGGTCTGAAAAAAAATAATGAAGTATCACAGCAAGAGCATTTTCACACTGAGACACGTTGCCCAGAATCTCCACCCATAAGGATTTTCATTTTTTGTCTGCATAAAGAAGAAAATGGAACAACTTCCTCTAATTTATAGAGCCCTATGTGGAATAATGGACTGGCTTCTCAGCCTCATAGGCCCCTCCAATAGAAATTATCAATTTCCAGTGAATGTGTAAAGCAAAGCAGGAGAGTGCTTGCACTTCTGTTTTGCATGGGATGAATCCAAGCAGCCAACAGAAGCAATGTTTCCTAAAGCACTATTTTCTTCAACAAAACAGCTGCCATTTTTAAATATCAGACAAATAAGAAAATGCTTTAAAAAGGCAATAAAGAGATGAAACTTCTTTAGTCATGGCCCCTGCCATTCATATTTTAAGAAGCAAAATGCCTCCAGAGTTTATGTAAATCTGAAAGAGATCTGCCTAGCTAATAGAGGCTTTTTCCATGACTCTCAGGTGCAAAAATTATGTTGCTAGCAAATGGCAAGAAAGGACATCCAACTGTGTTTCTCTGGTGGGACACAAGAAACAAGTTTCAATGTATTTACTTAAACAGTTACTTTACCTTGTATTAATAACCATGAAACCCCTAAGTTGTTCATCACAAAATTGTAACAAATACAAAATAGTTACTTAAATTAAAAAAGCTTCCTCCAAAATGGCATCATATATTTTTAAGTCCTTAGCTATAATCTTTTAGTACAAAAGTGGTTTTTTTTATGAGGCAAATGACTTTGTTTGTTGTTCTTATGCTAATCTCACAAAACAGGTTTTGGTTTTTTGCTTTCTGGTACAATATCATACCCTTTGGTCTTACCCTGCACTCTTTATCTCTGCTGTAGTCTGTGAACAGGTTGTCATTCAAGCTTCTGTTCTTGAATGTCTCAGTATATTCAGGTTAACTCCTGGCTCTCAAACAGAAGGAAACACACTACAACATGGATCAAAGCAGGAACTTATGTTAAAAATCATCCTGCAATGGGAGCTAGGGACATTTAAGTTGTCAAGTGAAGACAGAAGAGCCACATTAGAAGACTGCAGCCCAGAATAACTAGACTTTCCCTTTACCTCCGAGGGTAATGGCATTAGAAGCCCATATAGCACTTTACCAGTTACCAGTCATTGCTCTCTCTGAAGATCTGTTCCTTTCTCTTGAATTACTAAGAAGTTTGCAAGCCAGACTTTATATGGTAGGAATCTTTTCTAAAGATTCCTTTGGATGAAGAAGGGGTTGTAAAGAAAACGATAACATTTAAAACATTTTCTCTAATTTTGGTGTGTTTTTCTTCTTCTGTCTGAAACGGAAATATAAAAGTTACTAGCAGAAAATAATCTGCTTCCCCCTGTCAGATAAAGTTCATGAGTTATGTTTATCATAAATGAAGCAAAGACTTGATGAGAAGCCCACGCACAAAAAAGCTTCAAGAACACAATGAATAATTTTTTATTAAATCTTTGATATGAAAATTTTGGAAATCCATTTACTGCCAGGAAAGAAAAAAAAAAGAAAAAATAAAAAGTGATTCAGTTCTTTTATAGCATTAAAAAAGTGCAAACACAAGGAAAGTCATTTCCATTATTATATAATGATATAGTTCTTTTAGATGAATATTACGTGGCAGGAAAGGGGAAAAGGTCAGCAAGATGACTAAAGATGTTAGCAAGAGTTTAAGTATCAGTACTGCTTATTACTGCTCATCATTAGCATCTGTATTACTTACTTCCAATCAAAACTGGGAAGTCTGAGTTGGCATTTCAGAAGAATCTGTATAATTATATCCTACAGAATATGAAAGAAATGAGACTTCCCCATCCTCTCTATGCCAATACTAGATATGCCAATGCTAGAGACATCTGAAGTATACAAGCTGTAAAGCTGTGTCCAAGGCTGCAACGGTAGAATGACAGCAATGTATAGCAGATCTCATGCAGTTGGCTTTGTCAGTCACACTGTACTACTTACTAGTTGACAGGACTTCTTCTAGATCAAGCCAGATACCATGTTTTACTTCTTTATACCCTCCAGGGTGGTCTTGTCTCTTGCATCACTTCCATGATGTGAAGGATGTTAGTGAATAATGCCTTAGTCAGTCCTACTGAATGTGTTTTTGATGAGAACCCAGGAAATAGGTCTTCATACTGCTTCTAGCATGGAGCACTATAGTTTGGTACTTCATTCTGATGGTATTATCACTGTTGGAAATTCTGAGTTGCAGATAAGAAAAAGTCCTACTTAAAGTCCAATGCTTTGGACTCATCTCCCCAGTCTTGACACTTAACCGTGGCAGAACATGCATTTGAATAAGCTGGATATGCTGTTTGTAAATTAAATGATACATTCTTCCTATGTGCAAGACTGGAATAGTAATTTCAGTTCCTTACATGAATAGAAAGCTTGTTATGTATATTTGTTTGACACATGATTTTTCTGACATCTGGTTATGCTGGAGAACTATTCATGTTGAGTAGTTTTCATTGTAGAAGGCTTGACCACCAATGCAAAGTCAGTGTAGCTGCATGATCCCTTGGAAGACAGCTTTGGCTCCATGGGATACTGCAGCAGAACAGATGACGGCTCTGAAGCAGGGATGTAAGGAAAAACAAGTCAGCAAAAGGGACTTCATGACTCTGGGTGCAGTTCTGCAAAGATCTTACCTGGGGAACAAAACCTACCCTAGCCATTGGCCCTTCGTCCCACTTTAGCACTGCTGCTCACTCACCCTGAAGTCTGGCTCTAAAGAAATCCAAAAAGCCCAGCCCCTTTCTGTTGCTGGCAACATCAAACAGGCCTCAAAAAAAACAAACTTGCCCAGCCCTGGATTCACTCTGTTAAGTGCCATTGTCCCTTAGACATTTTTGCCCCTAAATGACCCTTTTCCCCTGCATGCAGTCCCTCCTGCCATCCTCTCCCATCAAAGACTCCCTTCGTCTGTCATTTCCACATCCTGGCTTGCACCTCCTCCATCATCACTTCCTGTACCTCTCTGCCACACAGTGATGCTACAAAGGAAGGGAGACATATAAAATTCAAAGGATCATGAAAAAAATCAGTTCCAGTGGACAATAAAATTCATAGCTGTGTAAATACTGTATGGCATCACCTCAGGACACAGCAAAGGCTATTTACTTGCCTTAATTAGGTATTTCCCTACTTCAACATGTTTACATTTCTTCTAAGTTTATTCAAGTGTATTTAATTTTGTTCTTTTAGGGATAACTACAACACCCTGGTTATTTCTTTTACCCCCAAGTTACCAAAACACACTTTCAACTTCAACTCTATTTTAACTCAATATTTTCATGATAATGTATGAGCGTCTTGTATGCCAAAACTGAATTCTGTTAATGTATATCAAATGCAAGTTTCATTTGTAATTTCTTTACTTTGAAGCTGAAAAAAGAGTCAATTAAAGATCTTATTATAAAAATTAGTGGCACTCATCTACAAATCTCACCTTGATATTTCTGACTAACTTTTTAACTTCCCAACAGTTGAATCCTAAAAAAGTATTTTGAGACACAAGCTATTTTTTACTCACAGGTAGATGACAGAAAGTTGATCCCAGGTGAAACTGTCAGAGGCAAGGGCATGTACCCTCTTCCCCTCATGTCACTTTTCTCTGTGTCAAGTAGTTTTCTGATTTGGATACCAATTGAAGCTCTCAGATCCTATCTTCCAAGTGCATTTGCCCACGAACATGAAAACTCCCTACTGCATCCTGGCTGGGACTATCAGAGCTCCTGCAGCTCACCACAACTCTCCTTGTCCTACTGAAAGTAGGCAGTACTATGATCATGTCCCTCATCCAAGATCTGTAGTTTCATTTCCACTGAAGGTGGAAAGCAGGAGGAGAGGAAAAGCAGTGACCTGTGATGCTAGCAGATCATCAAAGGCAGATTGCTTGCTCTAAGCAAATGGTAAGATAAGGGGAAAAAAATTTTCCATGACCATGGAAATGTGAACCCAACACCTTCAAATCCATATTAGAATTCCCAGTCACCAAGATATAGGGATGCCGGAGAAGGACTATTCATTAGCAACTGTAGTGATATGGCAAGGGGTAATGGATTCAAACTTAAAAGGGGGAAGTTTAGATTGGATATAAGGAAGAAGTTCTTTACTGTAAGGGTTGCCCAGGGACGTTGTGAATGCTCCATTCCCAGCGGTGTTCAAGGCCAGGTTGGACAGAGCCTTGGGTGGCATGGTTTAGTGGGAGGTGTCCCTGCCCATGGCAGGGAGGTTGGAACTGGATGATCTTAAGGTCCTTTCCAACCCTAACTGTTCTATATTCCATGATTCCATGTGAAGTCCCTAAAGAACCTATAGAACCATCTTATTCTTTAATATTTGCTTTTGGACCTAAATTTTGCAGTGAGAATACAAATTTTTTTGGAAATTAAAAAGTGAGGAATTCTTTTAAATCCTTTTAATGATGTCTGCATGCAATTAGAATCTGCCTTCCCCCCACCCTCCATCTAGATATTACATTAGAGGAAAGGTCTGTTAGATTATTGGGGTCTAGGGGGATTTTTGGTGGATTTTGGCTCCTTTCAATGGGACAGCCTGCTATAACAGGTGCATTGCAGACATGTGCCACATAAGGTTCCCTACATAGCTCTGCCAATGCTTTTCAATCATGATCTACAACACCCCTGCTACTCCTGTGTGGGGCCTCCCCTCCACTGCAATTGCCAAGGTTATGAATTATGCCATCACATATTGATTTGGACAAATGTCCACTACTGGCTAGGTCGACACCATTGAACTTGGTTTGCAGGTAACACATGCCAAACCTTGAAAGGCTCAGGCTGAGCATTTAACCCACTGTGCAGCCTTTCTCACAGCTTTTCTTTTTTATTCAGTCACACATTATGTACCCTGACTCCCATGTAGAAGATTTGCGGCAATTGCATGATGTATGAGGTGCCATTTGTAAAATATTATTTAGTGTAAAACATGATGTTTTTTCTGTTGATTTACAAGTTGGATTTATAAATCTGCACTTCTCAGTTTGAGTTATATATCTTGCCTCTGATTTATAAAACTCACCAGTAAATCTTTAGCAGAAAGTTTTGATTCAGAAATCATTATTTTAAACATTAGATTTAGCTAAAACATTCAACTGCTTTATAGGTCATGAAATGGATTTACATACCCCAGTCTGGATTTACAAATTCTACAGCAGATTTACAAATCATGCTGAGGAATTCCTAAATAAAATGTTTTGATTTATAAATCTTTACTTTGCACTTAGGATACAAGTGACTGATTTATTACTCTGAAGCTACACAATAATGATTTAGTTTGTAAAATCCTACTTTTACTTTAAGTTAAAGTTCTGATTTATAAATACTAATTAGGTTTACTACAGAACAGGCCACAAAAAAAATAAAATTGTTTGGTGCAGGGCTGTTTAGCAAACAGCTCCCTGCACGTATGAAAGGTGAGATATTCTGAGAGGTCATAGTTAACCAACTGATCAACTAACAGGGCAAATAAAGAAATTATTTCTTACTAATAAACCCAAGGTTTCAAGATGGAACATTTTGGCTCTCCGGTCAAAATCACTTCTTACTTCAGAAAGCTTTCTGTAACCCAAATCTCATCCCCCAACTACATTTTGAGTGTCTCCAACAACTCCAGGAATTATGAAGACTTCTGAATGTCATGAGGAGTTTCACTGAATGCTGGAGAAATTTGTTCCTCTCAAATGAACTTAATGGTTGCCAGCTTTTAGTCTCTGATCAGATGTCATTTATTTGCACCATTCCAGCCTAGATGTTTTCAAGTATTCAAAACCAAGTAGGCAAGCTGGAAAGTGTAAGAGTGAAGGAGACCTCTCTAAATGACTCACTCTTTGATGTGCTCAAAAAACACTTACGTGACCAACAGGGCATTTAAATATTTTAAGTACTTGAGAAGCAGTTCATCATTAATACCCATCAAGGACTCAGAAGAGATACTGGGTACAGACAGAATTGTCAGATATTATAAACATAAAATGCAGTGGAATAGAAATTAAACTGGCAGTTTTCAGTAAAAGCCAAATTTCCTGGAAATGTTTGGTTTTTCTTTTGAAATTATGAACAATTTAATCCAAAACGAGAAATTCAAGTAAATGCCTGGAACCCCCCTGAAGTAACCCAAGGATCCTGACAAATTGTAGGACATAGTGCCAGCATTCAACCATTGTAGATGAAGCTACCTTTCAAAGCTCACTTCATAAATCTTCAAGAAATATGAGCAGTCTGGAGAACCCCCATTGATCTGAAAGGGATTTTCTTTATCCAGGTAGCTCTATTAGCTGGAGGGTAACAGCAACCCTGATGCTGAAAGAAGTTCTCTCTTTCACACAGCTGGAATGGTTTCATAATACAAGGCTGCTGGAGCACAGGGTTAGAAATCATGATTATTGATGTCATCCTTTTCTCTAACAATAGATTGCCAAGACCTAAATCTTTCAAGGTATTTGGGTTCCTAACTTCCAATGAAAGTTAGACATTCACTTAACTCTGAAGGTCTGATGTTAAATGTGTCTTAAGATTCTTTCTTCCCTCTTTGCCCATGTGTTTCCACCCCTAGGCAATGGATCTGACCACAGCCATGTGCTGCACCAGCATACTGGCTGCTGTTAGAGATACAGTGGGGCAAACATCGATCCTCTGCTCTCCCTGCTCTGCCTCCCACCTCCTCAGACGATATCCAAGTTATGTTACATACTCCTTTAGGAAATGCAAACACAATACATGTGAACTACATTGTTAATCTTGAATGTTTCCTTTTATTGAAATAGCATGTGAGAAACTAAGAGCATGTATAATGACTGATACACTGCAGACAGTGTACTTGACTTTTTAAGATGTAATGTTCAAAAGCTCTGTTTATCATCTGTAAAATGGAGATTATATTTTTAAGTGCTCTAAAAATCTATGGATGAAATTGAAATAACAGATTAAGGTATTTTTTGATTTCAAAATTATTATTGTCAGTTTTCTGAAGCAATTACCTTTGATTTTGCTGACAGATTTTTGGAATAGAATAGGGAGATAAGATTGAAGCCCTAGAACTTAACAAATAAACTATGGGGCAGCTGCATCTGTATGCAGCTACATGTGCACACATGCAAGCAGTAGATGTCATTGTACATAAACTAGGTACCTGCATACCTGGCCAACTTGCGAGAAAATACCATTCTATAATTCATGATCCTGGGAGTTCCACACTAGACCATCTTTTGATCAATGATTAGCCAGGCTACCATACAGCCCAGTTGTACTCTGTCATATGCACCTGATCTCACTGGGAACTCTGACTCCTTATGGCATGGTTAAATGGCTCTCCTAGTTCAAAGCCAGATTTGTACCATGTTTGACTACTCACATTTAGTTTCTGGACAGGTAGCCTTTTACTGTAATTACAGTAGTAAAAATTTTTACATCTCTGCTAATCATTTTTAACATTCTCAGCACAGGACTAGGAACATGCATGCAATCAAAAAAGAGAACTACACAGAGCAAAGGAGAGCTCTCATGCTGTTCTTCCTTTTCATTCTTCAGTGGGACTGACATCCAACTGGCCAGAGATAAGAAACAAAGCTTGTAAATAAAGCTTGTATTAATTGTTTAATTGTATTAATACAATAAAGCTTTTATTACTGAATAAATCTTTGTATAGTGCAGCAAAGGAATTTGGTGAAATGTTTCAGTGACCAAGACGTACAGAAATTCGCAAGAACCACCACTTTTGTGTTAAGCACTCTAAGTGCGAAAGATAGTGCAGACTTTTACCTTGGTCTGAGAAAACCAAGCAGACCAGCTGAACACATATGTAGCTCACACCTTCACTATTCTAGATTGTTTCATATCATATGTTCTCCTTTTTTTCCTCTATTCAGTGTTTAAAACTCCTAAGTGACAGGGCTTCTTCTGATTCTCTCAGAAGACTATTATGCAGATTAATTGCGTCTCACTATTAGGAGCTTTTCCCCTGACATCCAGGCTGAGGTTTCCATTTTTAATAACATTTTCATACTCCTGCTGTCCTCTTTTCCTGGTCTTTCTCTCTTCGTGCTAAATTAAATAATCCTTCTCCATCCTGGAGGTCTAATTCTTAGCCTGTTAAAGCTGTTTTGCCTCTCAGTAGAAACACAAAGCAGCCTAAGAGCCAGTTGAACAGCTAGCAGAGGATTTCCCAGAAGATGGGAGCCATTGAGGCATCCCACCAGTTACACATCAGCCTTTTCCCCAGTCTGGTGCAGGAGAGTAGGCTGATAATTCCGTGCTGCATTTGTAGTGCAAAGCAGCTTTGGATTACTGCGGTTTGGTCTGTGCCAGATGATGCTGCAGAACTGGGGTGCCTTTGAAATCAGCCTATGATGCTGCTTGTGGTGCTTTCCCTCCCAGACAGCAGAGCTGTCTCTATTTTCCCCCAGGGCATTACCTTACATTTCTCCCAGGTGCCAATCCTTTTCTTATTTCCTCTACATGTTTCTGATCTTAGTTCTTTTTCTATTATTTTGTTGCTCTCAGTAATATTTATAATGTCTCCAATTTAGTATCATCTGTGAATTTCATTAACCGGCTATTTACTCTCCTCTTTCAGATCATTAATGAGGATGTTAAATAACACTGGACCTAATGCTACTCCCTTCATTACATTAGTAGGAAACTTCCCTACACTTGATAGATTACCATTTATTGTTCTGCTCTGCATGGTTCTAGCTAGGTGCTCAACTCACATGCAGCATTTCTAGAAACAAATGTGAACTAATTTCTAAAGGCAAGATTTTGTAAGCAAGGTTATCCAATGCTTTGCTAAGACCCAGTGTTTACCTTGCATGAGGTATTATGGGAATTTTGTTTCTAGCAAGAAATCAAGGATTTTTTTTTTCTGCTAAGAAATGTTCTTAGGAGCCACAGTACTCATAACAGCAATGGAAGGACAAACACTGCTTCAGTGACTTCTACGCTCTTGTTACAATATTTTTTTTCCAGCATTAATGCTACTTTATCTACAGCCAGTACATTTCCGCTTTTGCATTTGCAAAAAGGCACTATTTAAAAAAGACAGATTTTTGCATGGTTGTGTTTCAAGCTAGGAGTCTCCCACGCTGCAATCAAGGGTAATGGCAACTGCTCACAGGTGTACATATATCACATAAACAAGTGAAACATTGATTGTGAGGGGTGCAGTGACAGTCCTCTATCCATAGCATAATCTTCTCAAGAGATATTTAATCAGATGATTATTTACATCTTAAAGACCAAGGAAAGGGAAAATGTTAACATCGAATTATGGGGAGGAATGATAAAGAAGATGCTATGCATGAAGTGCTCATCACAGAACTGATGAATAAAGGGTTTGCCTGAATATGCCTTAACACCACAAGTGCAATCTAAGCCCAGCCACTTGCATGATCTAAATCAGCAGAATCCACTGAAGCTCGTAGAATTTCAGCAGATCAAAACCCAGGAGACCATGCCCTGACCGGTCTCTAAAGAGATGAGCAAATCTCATGTTTTTTAACCAACTTAAGGATTTTTTTACCATTTCAAAGTTAATTCATATTATACAACATTATAAACCACATTACAGAGAATACAGCATCAAATGTCACCTTCAAAGGCTTGTTCTTTTGTACATAAAATTCTCCCAGTTTAAATTGACTCTGGGTAGAGATAGAACACTGAGCTGAAATTTATTCTGCTAATACTGAAATGGAAGAAGGCTTGCAAAAGCCAATGAGGTTTCTAGTGGTGCATAAAAACATGTGGAGAGCTTATAGCACAAATTATAGTTACATCCCTTACACTAAGCCTTTCTTTTAGTAAGTACACATTTCCTACTGTATGAGCCAGCTTCTTTTCTCAGCTGTGTAGTTCAAGGAGCTTGCCAGGAGATACTTAGATTGTGACAGACTCAGAACTGGGACAGGTAAGAGCTCTGATGAAAAAAGAATAATCTATTGTTACAGGTGAAATTCTTCCACTAATTCAAAACATTTCACTGAAGAATATAAAACATCTGGAATCCTTTGAGTTGGGAGCCACAGAAAGAATAACAACATAGAAAGCAGAGCAGGTCATTGTGTTGTCTGTTGCATTAGTTCAAATACACAACCCCCAAGTCACTTCCATCTAATACAGCTTTGATTCCAGAATGAACTATCAACTGCAGAGATGTTAAATTCTTAAACTAAGTTTTGAAACAGATGAAGGGTTACTTTAAAGCCTGGGAAACCACTAAGGGCTTAAAATTGAGTGACTGGTCTACATCAACAATTACTCCTATTTTTATTATAATTGTGCAGTTTTTGATAACTGTTGCTGTTAAGTAGGACATGCCTGTAGGATTCAGAACTCTATATCCTGCACAAAACTACTGTCATGAATCTAAAGTTTTGGGTCACTGTATTCTTATCACCAAACACCAACCATTGTAGACAAAAAACAAGTTAGAAATGGTAAGATGTTCATCATTCACTTCAGTAGCTCATCAGAGCAGCTGCTTTGCTGCTTATCCACACTCTGCAGTATGCATACTCTTATTGTCCATTAGCTTGTAAATTAAATGCTGGAGTGGACTACCTGGACAGGATTTACATAAAATCTCAATCAAATTCACACCAGCACACCTTTCTTTTTTGGTAATTAGATTCAGTGTCATTTTTGGCTTTCTGAACCAAATAACCCATTTCTTTATGATATCTTAACAATTTTCAGTAGCAAATGCATTCCTATGCACCACTTTTAAAAAGCACCAGCTGCACCAGTATAAGTGTGCATCCATTCACTGAATGGTCAAGAAATCCAAGTGCATATTAATGTATCTATACTCACTTAACCCTCAAGCACATCTAAATAGCTATCACCTGTTCCTGATTCCCAATGCAATTCCCCACATATTGATGATGAAAATACAATACAGTGGGTGCAAAACTGCTTGAAGAATCATATCTAGAGAGGAATTCTCAATAGACCACTATTAAAATTAAAAAAAAAAAAAAAAATCATCAAACAGTGGGTATAGATAGGTTCTCTATATTCAGCACTTCCATTAGTGACCTGAACTAATATAGTAAAAGACTAGGCTTATAAAACTCTTTGAACAGATCAAACTAGAATGTACTACAAGTATGATGAGCCTTAGTGAAAGCCAGAAAAATTAAGAAAAGCTCTGAAAATATTTTGGAGCCATAAAGAATGTTTAATGTTATATCTGGATGCATAAACACATGATTGAAGAAAGAAGTAATTTGTCTGCTCCCTACATTGGGAAGACCCCAGATAACAGCAGTTTGAGTCACCTTTGTTCAACAAAGGTGAGTTCCAAGCAAAGAAAAAATCTAGATGTAATGATAAATCAAGAAGCCACAACCTAGCAGGTTAATTAACCCTCATTATTAAGCCAGAAAAGGAAAGAGAGGTATGTTTTTTGCTAATCTGATAACAATTTGCCGTCACATTAAAGGCTGCAGAAAAGAAGAATGGATTCAAAGCTGCCCTAAGCCACAATGAATAGAGTAAGAAATAACAAGTTCAAATTGCAGGAAGGAAAAGTCAGATTGGATATCAAGAGAGAACTGTTGTATGGGAAAAACAGTAAAGTAGATGAAGAGCTTTCTTGGACATGTTGTGCAGTTTCCGAAAATAATGTTTTTAAACAAAAATCAAGACAAGCATTTGCCTTGAATGACACAGCACTGATCAGTTGGACCACCCAAGGGCATAAGGATGACCTTGATGCCTCTTAGGAGGCCTTCAAGTTCTTGTGACTAAGTGTAAAGTTGCAGCTTTAACATTTTCTAGGGATGCTAGAAATGTAAGAGTCCCAGTTTTGAGATGAAAAAATATGGATATCCTGTTCTTCAAATCTTCCTGAAATTTTGAGTTAAGATTTCTTATTCATGATTCCTGCTCCTGAGCTTTTTCTCAAGACAGCATCATCTGATGAAGAACTTCCCTGTGTTGCAATCTATTTCAACAGCTCCTCATCTTCACTTCTTACTTCAATTGTCATATTTCTTTTGATACGCTGAAGAAACCTGTACCATGTATTAATTCAGAATTGACAAAACCTCTCTGGAATACTAACTGACTGAATGGCTAATAGGCTATTACAGCTATAGTTCACAACAGCATATCTTTTTTCTTATTTTAATGGTCCTTTTCAGATGCCCAATGATGGGAAATTGTAATTTAAAAGTTTATTCATTTCCATAGTTCCTGCCAAAGGATTCCTGACAGAAATCTGTTTTCCTTAACTCATATCAAGTTCACAGATGAACTATAAACTTAGTCTGCTAGACATTCCTATGCCATCAACTTTAATTTCAGTCTGGAATGCTGAAGGCCTTTGTTCATTTATGAAGACGATAGAAGGCTGTACCTTTTCCAATAACACAACCATTCCTTACTCCGTTCTGCGTAGCCTCTCTGTACAACACTTCTTGTAGAAATGGGAGATTAATTCCCTATCACAGTAAAAAGTTATCTGGTCATTTTTTAGACTTAGTTCAACTAAAATTTGAAGTCTCCGTGCAGTAAAGTTCTTCATTTGATGCTCAGACTTCAGGGCACAGAGGCAATTTGATTCTCAACCTCTAGTCTAGAAGATTGATACTTAAAGGCAGGGAATGATGGTTTAATCACACCAAAAGGATACAGCAATTAGAACTCCAACTAAATCTGAACTTGCAGCAAATGCTAGTGGAGAAATTTGTGAGCTACATGTTGTCCACCTAGCATGTTCTGTCACTGTTATGAGCTGTAACAAACCAAAGGGCTGTGACAACAGTAATGCAATGTTGATAATGCTGCTCCATCATACAGCTCCCTCATTTAGAGAAGTTCAAACACACTGTTGTTAGCTTGTATAGGAATCTTTTAACTCTTAAAATGAAACGTGGTGAAAAACAGCAGCAAGGTTTTGCATAGAAACAATCTCCCCTAATGCAGAACATTTGAAGGCAGGAAATTAAGTACAACAAAATCTTATGTCAAGACTGCTGAGAAGAAAGAAGGGTTGGATTAAAGATGGATGAGCCCCATAGCCAAAATCAGAAGTAAAAACTCTCTTGTTCAGCCTCCTTTTTTATTTAAACACAAAAAGACTTTGAGTCTGCGCCACTGTCCCGATGTTGTGAAAACTTAGGAAACCTCAGTGGAGCTGGAGAAAAGATCCATGTCCTTTGCTGACTTGCTGATGGGCCAGTATAGGGGCCAAGGCCTAGAAGGCTTTGAAGGGAGATATGAGTTCAGGTCTTTGGCAGACAGACTTCTCTGTACCTACTGCTTTAATCTTTCAGGTTGTATAGGCTGGCAGAGAAAAGACATGAATGTCTTGGCACAGTCTGAAACAGTTTTTTCCAGTGAAGATTCTCAAAGGGTTTTGTCCTTGGTGTCTACCAAAATGTTGACAATGTTAGAAGAAAACCTATTTGTATCATCTTTAACTTCAAGGAATAGCCACTGTTAGCAGAATGGCTTGACCAGGGAGCAGCCTGAGCCACAGCGATATTGCCTGGCCTGGACTCCTACTCCTTCACTGAATTAGCTTTAAAAAAGAACATAACACTAGGGCAAGAACTGATGGCAACGAGCAACTACAGGCATGCAACTGAGAGCAAAACAAGGCTGCATGAATACGCATGGGAAAACATGATCTAAACTGTCATTACTGAAACTCCCCCCAGTACGGATAAGGTCCAGCTGTGAAGATGACATTCCTCTTTGGAGAAGAGCCAAGCTGGAGGAGAATGTGTCCCACCATCACTGCCATGATGCTTCAGTTGCTGCCAGCTATTCATCATCTGTCAAAGTTTTCATTGCTCAGAAAAGAAAAAGTTGTACAAAAAGTGAAACATCTGTTAGGAGAATAAGCTGCGTTCTATAGTGTTTGCTGTATGCAGCAACATGCCTGTAATCCCAGGCCATGTTTGCTGTAACACATTGACTTACTGCCTCTCCACTACACAGTTCTCATGCCAGAAGTCACCTTGACTGGAGCAAGTATTAATTTCTGTTAGTAGTGTTTTAAATGTTTGCATAAGCAGAGTCATCAAGGCAAGTGTGAGCAGACTGTAGGTACAGCTCCTTACCCGGCTGTCCTTTTGGAGCTCTGCTCAAGTTACATACCCAGCAGTCACTGAGTTTTTCCTTACACATAGTCTGGAGTGTAAAGTCACAGTAGTATTCAAAAGGTTAAAGCAGAGTGAACTGTTAATTTTAATGCTTTCTCTAAGCTTCAGTTTTAATAAGCGAAAATGATGTTCTTATTTGCAGTAAAGTGGTGTTATAAAATTCTGTCTGTCAAGCTCATTTTAAAACCATGGAAATAAATGATCTGACAAAATCAGGCTATTAGACAAGTGAAGAAGAGTGATTTCCATAAAAGTAGAGGAGCTGTTCCTTAATTTCACACTTGGTAGTCTTTTGGGTCGACTAAATTTTTAAATAAGTGATAAAATTATATTAGCGCAATTGCATTTTTATAGATTTTTTTGGTCATTGTACTCTTTTTCAATTCCTTTATTTTAACTCAACCCATTCTGCTGAAAGGTTACCTCTCAACTTATGTTACCTCATAACAGTTTCTGCTCACACAACAGAACTGTAGGTTCACAAATCCTCTATAAAAGTACCCAGAATGACCACACTGACCCAGAAGAATTCAAAAGTGGAAAGATCATTTTGTTGCAGCTATGTACTGCTGAAATGCTGTCCCTGTGCACTGCATTTGGTAGTCTGCAGGAACAGACATGTAGTAAGTCACTTCAAAGAGGCCTAGTTTCATATACGAGCATTTTTCTTGGGAGCAGACTAAAATTTCTGTCATCTACACCATGCATGTAAGAACTAAACAAACAAGATATTTCTCCATGTCCAGGTGAGCATGGCAAAGGTAGCGTTTACAGTCTCAGAAGTCACTGTTCACAATACCTTGCCAATGAAGATAAGGCAGGCCTGTTTCTCCACTCAAAATACACAGCTGGATGCTGAGAGATGTCACAAAGTAATTCTGGGGCTGGTGTCCTTCAAACACACCCTAGGCAACAGGAGACATAATTGCTCACATTTGACTCTCCTCTTTAATCCAGAAATTAGGGAAGTCTCCACAGCCACAACCCAAGACTGAGTTTCTGTTGCAGTTTTCCTAGTCTGAGGAAAAAGGAGCAAGACTCTGGTTTCTCCTTACCTGAGCCTAACAACTCATTGTGGGAGTAGAGCTGGCTGCATACAGAAATTTGGAAACACTTCTAGCACCACAACCTCTACTATGGATTAATTTTTCCATCTCTGGAAATTTATGACAAGCTTTTTTTCTGACAAATCAAATCTCACATTTCAAGACAAAAGCTAATTCTCCACCTCACAGATTTAAATAATGTTCCTGTAATTATGTGGTAGTATTGAGGGCAGTATAAAAGGAATCTGACCTTTTATGAGGTCAACAACTCTTCATCTCATCTGACTCAGTTTCATTTGTTTGTTGAGAGAAGAGATCCAATACATTGATACACTGGTTGTGACATACTGTTTGAACATTAGCTTACTATAATTGGTCATGTCATCATGCATCATATTAACAATATACACAGAAGTGCCCTGAAACAATTGTCTTATAGATCCATCACATATCACAGTGAAGCTTCTGGGACTGTTATCCAGAAACATCCAATTGTGATGCACATTCTACTTGAGTTCTGAATCCAAACATCACTGTCATCTTAATAGTAAGCGATAGATTAATAACTTCCTGCTGGCTTGCAAAACCTACATGCATCTAAAAGATGGAAATACAGATTTATTGCCACTGAGCATGCTCAAAATAGAAAGCCTGTACAAAAGCAAAACCTATTTTGTGTACATTTTTCAAACAACTTGCTCTAAATTTTCTCAAGTATGGCAAGTCCTTACACCTAGTGATGCAGCTAATTGTATTGCAATAAGTTGTTCCAGAAAGTAGAACTAGAAGAATATTTTCATTTGTCAGCTGCATGAGACACACATGACCTTGAAACAGAATGAAAAAATGCACTATCACCTTGGATTTATGTCATAAAGAGCATTTTTTACACAAACACTTTTACATCTTCTTTCCCCATGCTTTCACAGATTTTTAAAAAAGTGCAAAATCAGGTTCATTCTACACAGAGTAACCTAACTGCATTTCATTCAAATTTTGGTGTAATTAGAATGTCCTAATTTCCTAGGAAGTTTTGAGATTTTCAGCTAATAACTTTCTTACTCTGCTCCTTTTTCCACCTATTTGACAGCAAGAAATACAAGTGATTTAACTCCTGATGCATAATCCAAATTCCCAGCAATTACATTATTAAGAGGTTAAGTGCAGAGGCAGGTCTTTCAGTCAGAAATCCTCCTACGTATGGTTGTTGTAGCCCTGGAACATCATCAGCTTGACCCACACTCGATAAAGTAAATATAATTATCCTCCTTATACCCAGCACAAACCATTGGCATGTAAATGCCATAATCCCCTGCAGAGGCACTTTGTAAGAGAGAGGTCCTGCAAGTATATAAAACTACAGTATAAGCCGAAATTTTAAATAAATCCAAGAGTTTTTCCCTCACTCCCTGAAGTTCTCCTGGAAGGGTCCATGGGCAGCAGTTTACAGAACCCAGGCTTTATAGCTCTGAAAAAAAAAACCAACCAAACCACTGCTGGCGATTCTGCAGGGTCTGCACTATTCCTCGAGTGAGAAAGCACTGAGTGAATGCCATGGTATTTGTGCAGCTGGTAGTACTTTTTTTCAGATAAGATGGAAAACTATGCAAATTTTAATAAACCATGCAGACAAAACTATTAACATTCCTACAGCCTGTTCCACATATTGTCTTGGTCTTTCAGATCAGATTTCAGCTGATCTGCTCCACCCTGCATGGCTGCAGACCATCTAGATTGGGAGCATAGGACAATGGCACTGAAGCTGTTAAGCACTAGCAGCACATGCAAAGGGTCTGGGCCCCAGTGGAAGGGGCCCTGTGGAGCAGGAAGCTGTATAATTATGCCTCTACTCCCTCCACCACTCCCCAGCATTCCTCCTCTCCCTCCCATCCTGCATAAAGCTAGCTATACCCCATCTATCAGAAAATCATGGAATCACAGGCTGGTTTGAGTTGGAAGGAACCTTAAAGCTCATCCAGCTCCAACCTGCTGCCACGGGCAGGGACACCTTCCACTAGCGCAGGTTGCTCCAAGCCCTGTCCAACCTGGCCTTGAACACTGCCAGGGATGGGGCAGCCACAGCTTCCAGGGGCAGCCTGTGTCAGTGCCTCACCACCCTCACAGAGAAGAATTTCTTCCTAACATCTAATGTAAATCTCCCCTCTGTTGGTTTAAAGCCATTCCCCCTTGTTCTGTCAGTACATGCCCTTGTAAAAACCCCATCTGCAAATTTCTTGTTGGCTTTAGGCACTGGGAGCTGCTCTAATGTATCCCTGAAGCCTTCTCTTCTCCAGGCTGAACGAGCCCAGCTCTCTCATCCGGTTTCCATAGGAGAGGTGCTCCAGCCCTCTGATCATCTTCATTTCTTTCTATCCCTACTATTTCTACTTGTTGATCTCTCCTTTTCCTTAGCACAAGCCCAAGGGTCTGGGACCATCACTCCAGAAATCTCAGACAGGTGACCCAGCTCCAGGAAGGGAGCTGTTCTGTAAGATGAGCTCACTGCTATGGGGCAACCCCACAGCTTGAGGATACTCCTAACAAGCTATTAAGCACAGTCACACACTATGTCACCTTCACCACATGAAAGCCCTCAGCACACAGCAGCATAAATTCACCAGTGCAACCACCCTAAAACACTCCTTAAAGCCCTCAGCCATGGCACACAGAAGAGGCTAGCAGGGGTGCTGCAACCTGTGGCATCCGGGAGACTCATCATTTTTTAAGCCTAAGAAAAAATAATTTCCACTTACCAGGTACAATGTGTAGCAGTACCAGCTGCTTGCCCGCAGACTCATGCAATCCTTCCTGGATGATAAATACAAATAAGCAAGCTTTGGGCACTCCAGCAGCTCCACTCCACACAAGAGATGCAGTGTCAGCACAAGTGAATCCATGCTCTCACTTTTCTTAAAAGGAAAGCTAGTTTAAAGCTCGGGTATCTTGGACTCAGGAAGTGCAATACACATGCCTAAAACAAAGTGGTAGGAGTCATGTGAAGCTGGCAGGGAAGTTCACAGCCCCTCTCAGTTCATCCACAGCTCAAAGCCCCCATCTGGGAAGACTGGAAGGGAAAGGAGTTATTTTTTTCAGTATTAAGTCACAGTGGTTGATTCAAACACCACAGAAGCATTCAAATCAAGTTTTTCAGCAGCTCCCATAGACTTCATGTGAGACCTCCTGCAACATTAGCTTCAAAATTAGCCATCGTTTAAAACACTCAGATATTGATTTATTCTGTTTATTTAAAGGAACAAGGATGCAATACAGACGATGTAAATCCACCTGAAACCTGGAAACTGGGGCGCTGCACTGCAGCTTGTTTATTGCTTGGATCATCTTACTATGAGCACAATGCAAAGAGGTTTGCTTTGGGGCTGATTGTCAAGGAAGTTAGAGTTTTGTCTTTGGGACACAGTCAGCCTGCACTGTTGAAGAGACCACTTCACCTACCCCAAGCCTGGAGTGCAGGGCACTCATTTCCCACATCCTCAATTCACTGAGCACTTCCTGGCTGGTGGAAGGCTTCTTTCTTCTCATAGTGACTGGAAGGAGGCTGAACTCAGGTGTTTTGATTGACAAAGCATAAAATTAGAGGAAGAGTTATAATAGTTTAAGAAATTGAAAGATGAATACTCCCCACCAACAGTTCCCACAACAAAACTTCATCATGGTTCAGGTATCATCTTTCAAAGCTGCCAAGACACTCCTTAAAAGATGTTTGTAATGAACACAGATTATTCTCAGACACCTGGGAATAACAAAGTTCTTATTGTTGTATTCTGTTAACAAATAGTTTTGATTACATCAAATAAAAGTGTGAATTCACATCAGATTTGACTATTAACACATGATTAACAGCCACACCAGCATGAGGTAAGGAAGTATGTATTGTATTTGCTTTTCAGTTGTAGTCAACTTTTATATGAATCTTGTTTAAAATCTACTGGGGGATTTTTAACAAACAGGACCAAGTCCCCAGCCATATATTATGAACACAGAGCACTGTAGCTGTTAATAAGGGTATTCATCATGAGACAGCCTATTTTTGGCATTGTAGATGACAGTCTCAGTAACTTAGAATTGTCCCTTGAATGTAAACTTATCATTTAATTACACTCAGAGACTGCTTTCCCATATCACCCAGCAAGTTAGTTAACCACACAGCAAATCACCAGCTAATCCAAGTGCAATTGGATCAGTCTAAGGAGCACAACACATCTCTCAATTCCTGGGAACCCCTTGTTTAGCAGTCTGTTTATTTCCACCTTTGGTTTTGTTGGGTTTTTTAGGTTTTTTTTTCTGGAATTTAAATATGCACTGTCAAATGCTCCAAGATCTTGAACAAGTAAATAAGTTGCTTAAAGAAAGATGAATTTTTATCATTGTTAAAAAACACAATAATTATTTAAGATCTTACAGTGCCCCCAAGTTCCATTAAATGCATGTTTCTTAGTTTCTACTGTAAGGCTCATGGAACGGTGGCAGATAGCTACAGTGTTCTACCTCACTGCAATTCAGTTTCATGAGGATATGGAGGAGCTGTATCCTGAGGGATATGGACAATCTGAAATGCCATCTGACTTTTATAACATCATAATGTATCCATATAAATAGTTATTATTGTTATTGTTCTCCTTACCTGGGACACACAAAAAGCATTTCTTCCTGCAAGAGGCCCTCAATCTTCTGCAGACAAAAGCAAAGAAGGAAGAAAAGAAAAGGGGGAGGGGGGCTGGTGATGTCTCCTTTCTCCTATTCTGCTTCTTAAATGCCAGAGCCACCCCACCGCATGAGCCTTAAACATCGGCACAAGCAAGTGCCCCGATCACCTGTGAGTTTGGTCTGTACCAATAAAAGTCAGTACGCATTGCCTATGCAGTACATATTACATCCCCTCAGAGAGGCATTAAAATGCCAGCTACATTTAAACAAGTGGATGTCTGGCCCCTAATAAAACCCACATAATTTAATGCTAATGAGTCTACCAATTATGACCTAGTCTCTGTACTTCCTTTCTGGGTAAAAACTCATTGGAAAAGTAGTTCAATGCCAACTCTAGCAATTATATTACTGCTCCAATATAGAAAGCCCCAATTTCACTTCTGATGACTGTATTAACTGATTTGGGGTGCAGAGGGGGAGTGAGGTAAGGCGCAACTGCCTCCCTGTGACAATGAACAGAATCTAAACAAGCTTACTGATCTCAGACCAACCAACTGCTTTCACAGCTTAATCAGAATACAATGACTTCAGCAGTAGTACCAAAAAACAGGAGACTGCTTTATAAGAGGTAACTGCTAAATAACTTCATAGTACTGCTCCTGTATAAGGTTTCCCACTTGAAAAGTGCCACAAACCCCACATTCACCAGTATTTCTTTCTGAATCTATAGAAGTCCTCCTTGAGATCAAGTGCAAGGGACCTTAAAGCTCAGCCAGCTCCAACTCTCTGCCATGGGCAGGGGCACATTCCATTAGACAAGGTTGCTCCAAGCCCTGAACATCCTGGCCTTGAACACTCCAGGGATGGAGGAACCACAATATCTCTGTGCAGTGCAACCTGTGCCAGTGGCTCACCACCCTCACAAGGAAGAAAATGCAGCATGCAAATATAGAAAATACATATATATACAGCATGTCTGCAACACCTACAGACCACAAGGCTTAGGGCCCTCAATCACCTCTTTCTTTTTTGTTGAGCTGGGTGCAGACATGTTATTTTCCCTGTTTGTGAAAGAACTCAAGTTTAGGTGGAAACAAGGTCTCTCTATGTAAGTGAGAAACTATCATTCATCAGCAACAGGAAGCACACAGACAAATTTACAGGGCAGTTCAGGATGGCACTGACTACAATAATGTTCTTTCTGCTGCCTTCAGCAAGTTTGCCAGCTTAGGTCTAGAAGACAGCATCCATTCATCATCTATCCAGAATGTAATTCCATACTTAACATATGTGCAATTAATAGGCTCTGCTATGACAATAAGTTCAATTTTAGAATTGACTGTTGAACCCCACAGAAAGTTTGGCTGGTGGAGAACAGACCCATCTGCCTACTACACTTGAACCTGCCCCAATCGCACTTGGCATTTAGGACATGTACAATTAGATGGCATACCTTTGCCTGTCCCTGGGTACAACCACCATGCTCTGCTTCTGGTATGGCTTTCCTCTGGAAGCCCTGCAGGGCCTTCTGTCAGGCAGTGCTGGATGTGGCTGGTATACCTTTAATTCATGGTGTACCTCTAATTTCTGTGACATGCTGAGATAATACAGTGAGGAGTTCTTTAGAAATGCTATAAATAGCTTAAATAAATAGATATTCTCTGTGGTGGGTCCTCAGCTCCGGAACTGACTCTTGCCAGAAATTCATCAGAGACTGAATCTGGCAGGCTCTTGTAGGAGATGCGAGACACATCTTTTTACATTCCAGCTCACTAAATGCAAGTGCCTGGCTGGTTCTGTGAAAAGGGGAAGAAAAAATGCCTGAAACACAAGGGGTCACTCACTGTGCCAGCTCAAAAGTTACCTGCCATTATTTCACCACATGCTAGCTGTTGGAAAGGGCACATAGATACCACCGTGCTAGTGCCTTGTAAATACATATAATAATTAAAGCTAATTTCTAGAATAAACAGCTTTGTGATCCTTTGAGACAAAGGGCTCACCGTGGATATATGGTATTATCTTTGGTAGTACCAAACAACATTGCATACACTATCGCTGCCAAACGTGTTAACTCCTCACCTTGTCACTTGATGAGCTATGACTGCATCTTTAAAAAAAGATTGCTCTTGAAAGGTATGCATTTGATAGTCAAACAAACCAGCCTCAAAATCACTTTAGGGCATTTGAGATGTGGCTTCTATTCTCGGCCTCTGAAGTCAAGTAACTGTCACAACTTTGTCTAAACTAACCAATGACTAGGATTTCAAGGTATTTTATTACATAAGTGAATTACAGAAACGCAAAGAATAAGTGGAAATGCCTCCCATTCAGAGTCAGACATTTTGTCTCAAGTGTCTGGCATCCTTAGCTCCCTCAGCAGAGAATCAAGATGAAGTCAAAATTAGCATTGTTACGCTATTTCTTTTTATAGCAGTTGCCTGGAAGTCCACACATGCCAGCCCATTAGTGTGCTGTCACTCAGTAACATCACCTATTTTGTCCTGTACAGTTCTGTATCCATTTTTGAACATCAAAAGCACAGACATTCCCCATTTTAAACTTTTTACAGTGTGACCATTTCCAGCCTCTCCTGCCAAGATGTTAACATCAGTTTAATGTGGCTATGTATACATTATTTATTGCATAAAGCACATATTAGTTATTTTTACTTTGGGCACAGAGTAGCTGTTTAAAAAAAGGAAAAAAAAAAAAAGCAGAGTTTTACCTTCTCAGTTGTTACAATTCTCTCACCTCTTGTCTTTCTAGCCATGCTGCAAGTCTGTCAAGAAGAGCTCCAAAATAAATTTAACATTGTAATTATTACAAATAAGACACCCTGGCATTTGGGTAGGAAGGCACCCCCCTCCCTGCATGCTTCTACCACGGTGGCAAACTTTTTTCAAAAATTCTGATGAAACGCTTTGTAAATTTTGTTATTCTGTGATGATAATAAATCATTATAGCCTTAAACACTTCTCTAGCTCGGAGCCTCAGTCACAAATTATCTTGTCATTCTGACCAAAACATTCTCCAAAAAAGCTTGACAAGTGCTAAAACCCAGAACATGAAACCATGTGTTGTTGTGAAAGCAAGATTCAGAAATGTCAATTAATTAGATTAAGAGGCTACTTTTAGCTTTACTTGTGTTGCCAAATAACCCTTAAAATATGCATAGCAGTGGAAGTCTACCTCAGCAATACAGTACTTCTGTGCAAAATAAAGACAATGGATCTGGCTAATAGGGGGAATTATTGTATCTGTCATTCAGACAAGGAGAATGATCTAGAAGCAAATGTCTTGCTTCTCTTTTCGCTGTATGGATTTGCAAGCAAGATAAATTCTGCCACTTATGAGTTTAGGCATTTTCCCCAACACCACCACCCCCGAAATCTGATTCAGATTAGAAAATAAAAGTCAAATCACTGTTACACATCTCCATAAATAAAATAATTTCTAACATCCATCCCTGTGTAGCTGTCTCCCCCCACCCATAAACTATCATCCTTTATTTGGATTTTCAAAGTTCACTTTAGAAAAGAGTGGTGCAATTAAATACATTGTTCAACTTTCGCATAGCTAACCCTAAAATTTTTAAATAATCCGTATCCTCAATTTTATTTACACTATAAACTGTTCCTATATTTTAATGGTATGTTTGCTTTAAAAGGGGTTGTTGGTTTTAACAGCTCAGTTATTATCTTTGTAAACTAACATTCCACATTCCTCCTAACTAAATCCTATCAAATCATCTGTACTGGCATTTGGAATATACATTCCACCACTGAAAATAAAATTTAAGCCAAATAATGTTCTGTTGAAGCTAATATACATAAAGTGAATAGCTAAACATAGATCTATTGTAGTGAATACCTAAACACAGATCAATTGTGATGGATTCAACAGTAGGTTGTTAGAGGCAAGAGGGTCATGACACATAATACACTCAAATAAACTTGATTTCCTGTAACCCCTATTATTTTGTGTTACAATTTTTAGTGTTAAAACACTGTATCTCTGTATAAAAAAAACCAAACAAAATCACTGAGACATTTTTATAAATTCATCACTAGTGCTCTGGGTCAGTATAAAGGTACAGGTTAGTTCATACGTAGGCTGGTAAGCAAAGGTACATAAGCACAATCGGAAGGACCCCAAGAGTGGCAGATCTGCAGCTGAGAACTCTGTAAGCCTCAGGTCCTGCGCCAGGACAAGACCAGTTTACACCACAGGAAGAGCCTTGGCTGAAGCTTAGGAACACTATCTTGCAAGAAAGTAGTATCCCATGTAATTTTTCATGGAAATTCATCACAATAAGTATATTTTCTCATCTCTGTCCTTCCATATTGTCCTTCCAAAGTACCTTATCTCTGGCAAAACCATCCTGTCTTAGACAGGATAGTTACGAGCACAGCAGTTTACACCCAAAATTAGAGTACACGGAATAAAGAATGGTATAAAGTGGCATCAGTCCTTCAGCAATAGCCATCTTTGAATATCGTATAGTAACTCAAATAGTGAGTTTGGGCCTTTAGTTGTAATTTTAATTCCTCATTTTAAAAAATAATTGAAAAAAGAATTCTTTATTTCAACAGTTTTACTTTCACATGTTAGCCACGTTACAAGCAATGGTTTCTAGCAATAACCCTGTTTCTTCCCTACCAGTACCTGTACAGACCTATAGTCTTACCTATGGCCCAGACTTAATCTGCTAAGTAAGTCTTTCTCCATTCTCATTCCTTGGCCTTTCCTTTCCTCTCAGAGCACCTACATGGAAATTTGGTTGCTGGCTTGACCTGTGGTTAAGTGATGGTATGTGACTGCTTCTTGTTGCTGTTGAATATATACCTGAGTCTAACCTCTGCACGCTGGGAAGTGGGATTCTGCAGAGGGTGTCCTATGCAGACCCTTTACTAAAGGGGGAACGGGGAAAGAAAGAGAGATAGAATATATGAGGATATCAAAAAACAAATAAACAAAAAAAAAAAGAATACCAAAAAACTACAAAAAACCCCCAAAAAACCTAACAAAATGCACAAAAAAACCAAGATGCGCCACAAACTATTCTCAAGTTCTCTGGTCAAGTCTTCTTAAAAGCAGAACATCTTAAATCATACAAGCATAGAATAGTTAGGTTTGGAAAGAACCTTAAGATCATCTAGTTCCAACCCCCTGCCATGGGCAGGGACACCTCACACTAAACCATATCACCCAAGGCTATG
>JANRGW010023701.1:4022-16545 GCA_024733675.1 Psilopsiagon aymara
CTTCAGATATTGGAAGGCTGCTATGAGGTCTCCATGCAGCCTTCTCTTCTCCAGGCTGAACAGCCACAACTTCCTCAGCCGATCTTCCTACGGGAGGTGCTCCAGTCCCCTGATCATCCTCGTGGCCCTCCTCTGCAGTTGTTGCAACAGTTTCATGTCATTTTTATGTTGAAGACACCAGAACTGCACACAATACTCCAGGTGAGGTCTCAGGAGAGCAGAGGGGCAGAATCACCTCCCTCGACCTGCTGGTCACACTCCTTTTGATGCAGCCCAGGATGCGGTATAATTGTTGAAGTTCTGTTATGTGAAGCTACTGAACGTTATCGACTTGAACATATACAGTAAATCCAGTCATGTAGATCACTGATGCTTGCTACTTGACCTTTCTAATGTCATGTTAAAATTAAGTGAAAAGATTCTCAGAGGCCAGGAGAATTACGTAGGTCAAGACGGGGTCATGAAAGACCCAGTATAAAGGGCTGTATTCTAACACAGATAAGGATTTCATAAAGTGATTTGTGATGTTTATCTTCTCATGACAGTTGAGTTCAGGATGTTAGAATTATTTTGGCTATGTTATGAGTTTGTTATTTTGACAGCTGGAACTGAATTGATCTTTTTTCCCTACCAATAGTAAGAATAAAGTCCTTAAACCATGCCTCATCTGTTATTTTTCTGGGAAAAGAGTCCAGGTTTTGACACAAAGCAAACAGCATTAATTATAAAATAATGTTATATTCTGGCAATGAAAGTTATGAGATTAACTTGCAACATCATGACTTAGGGATGCAGTTCCTTCCTGAGGTTGCCAATAGGGTGATCAGGGTGAACATTATCAGCTTTACTTAGAAGAGTTAATATCTAAGGTGGAGGGATGCACAAATCCTGAATTCTGATCGTGTGAGAAAGTGCTGATACTGGATTTCAGGAATACTCCCTGGAATGGATTTTTGTTACAGGATGATTCTAATGTTGCAGTATTAAATCAGTTATAACGTGATTTCTTACACAATTGTTTTTATTAAACTGTGAAAGTTAATTTTATCCCAAAGAAGGGACCTATCTCTCTTTATGTAGTCCTCTTTACTCTTCAAGCAAAATTATAATGTGGATTCCTGATGGCTGGTTTCAGGCAATAGATTATTTTTAAATCCTAAATAGAGAAAGAGGAAAGAGTTTTCAATTTCATTGTGACAGCAGTCAGGATGAATTAGAAGAGATAACCTCAGTAAATGACATCTTTTTATTTTATTTTTTTTTGTAAGGAAAACTATCTTTGAGAATATTTAGGATAAGCAGAGAATTATTAACTGAGCAGACTGTTATTGCTTTGTGCTTTCTAGGGTGTTTTTGTATAAAAATATTTCTAGCAGTAGATGTCTGTGAGCATCTTTAAAACAGACAACTATTGTGTTAACACAGTGATAACTTCATCTGTCTTTTGTTCTGCCCTAAAATTGTTGCTGAAGTAGCTCCAACTCCTGCTTTCATGGGATGCAATTCCAAGCAACATCCTTCATGCTCCCTAGCTGGGGGAAACTGTGTAAGCTGACAGCAGGCAGTCATCCTTAACAGGTCAACTTCTCAGAGTTTTTACTGCTCAGAAGGCCAAACCTCACAGGGTGTGGAACAGCTCCTGCCAGACACTTTGAACACTGTAAGTCCTCATCTCTGCATATCATGTCAGTGTAAACAGAAAAGTGGTAGAGAATTCTTGTAATAACAGTATGGACAATTGTCTGGGTGCCATAGAAACTACCATTGCAAGGAAGGGCTTTCCCTTCTTTGCCTTTGCCATTGAGATACAGAGAATGCTGAGACTTTGTAAAGGAAAAAAAAGTGTGTTACTTTTATGTCATGCAATTGTCCATTTGCTGCAGCTTTCACTTTCTTGCTGTGTGGGATCAGCTCTGTGCAATTAACTCTAACATCTAAAACATGTCTCTTATGATGCTATGTGGTGACATTTCATAGCAGAACCTTTTATAGTGTGCTCCTTCCCGTCACTGATCTTCAGGCAGTCAGATGACTTGGCCTTCATGTCTTTTCTAGTCATGTGAGGCAAAGCAAGCTGTCTTGTTGGCAGCCTGTGGTGGCCATGAGCTCCTGCCTTCCTCTGAAGAGTTGCAGGTGTGAGAATGTCTCAGAGGATATGATACCAACCCTTGGTTCTTGGCGCAGAGAGCGCCTTTAATAGAAATGTCTTATTCTGTATGCAAATGGATGGCTAGCAAGGCCCCTTAATGCCTTGGTAGCTATATCCTTTTGCAAAAATCTGTTAATAGAGGTGCAGGGAAAAATGCCATCCAGACAGATGGAAATGTCTCTACTGCTGAAATGCAGCCTGTGTGCAGTAAGTATGTTTATTAAGGGAAGGATTCCCAGGCCAGACAGCTGTCTGTAGTGTGCTCCCACACCTGTGCTGAGAGGGACATGCTAGGGAGAATCCAGGGCACATTTCAGCATGAAAAATAGCTTCCCCCAAAGAAACCATGGGGGTTTGCTTCAGTTCAGCAAATTCATGATTGGGGGGGGGAAATCTTTAGATGAGCCTTTAATTTGCTGGTAGAAGGAACTCCCATATAAATGACAGTCTTGTTGTACTTTACATTGCCTATTGCTTTATTTCCCTGGGTTATTTGAATTAGCTTGGTCACTGTTGAAAGAGGGGTCACCAAGGGATGCTTTTGAACTGCAGTTGGCGGCTTTCTAGCTAAAATTGTTCAGCAGTGGAGTTACTATGCAGCTGCTTTATCAGGATGGTGGGGGGAGATGGACTGAACAACTCATGAAACATCTCAGATCTTGTTCTTTCAACGGCTTGTTGTAATTTTCACAATGTGCAGATTTTTTTTTTAACCCAATATCCTGAGCTAATTTTGAAAGGAAAGTTCTGCCTTTCTAGATTTCCTCCCACATTTCATTTAAATAAGTTATTCTTCACCTTTTGTTCCAGGCTGCCGTGCTCCGTTAAATGCTACTTCAGAAATGACTGCCTTTAACTGATGGGTGAAATAATCTCTGTGCAAAGTCTGGAAATTATTTTCAGTCAGGGAGGTATTTTAAGCTTCTTTGAAGTGAGAAGTGCAGGATAAAGGGGATAGGTGCTGCGTGGGACTATGAAGTAGGTATTATGTGTTCTTTATTGGCTTCTGATATTTTGTGCTTTATGGGATTTTGAGCATGCCAATTTTTTTTCTTGGCCCTTTTTTCAGAGATGTCACATTTTGCCACAACACCTGGAAGAGTTTGAATGGAACAAATATGGTTATGGACTCTCAAATAAATTTTTTATTAGCTCAGTAGGACAGGCACTGGTGCTTCTTCCTTTGAAAATGCCTTCTCAGACAAATCTAGCAGCTTAAATAGGAGTATTGGGCATGCCATATTCACATCCCTCTCAGACACCAAGTCATCGTGCAGTTGTGCTGAATGCTGCTGTTTTGTTTTGTGTCCTTCACCAGACAAGCATGTAGGTGTGAAAAGCATATTGCTGTTAAAAATGGTCAGACAGTTACATGTTTTTTAAAAGGATCTACTGATGCAAACATCTAATTCACCAAATTGAGTGTATGCACTTCTATTTCCATAATAACCAGATGGACTCTGTGCCTTACTTTAGTAAATCTGCTCACCTGTGGTTTTCTCTAATGGCTGTGGAAAGATGTAGGTGCCTATGCCCGGAAGAGCATTTGGTTCCACACAGGTCAGAGTATATGCTCTGACCCTTGCATTGCTGTTCAGGCTGGGAATGAGAGCCACCATCTGGTTTTCTCTGCCATTTAGAAGACTCCGTACTTTCAGAACTTAAATTAAGAGTAACAGAAACACTGAAATCCTTGTGCTGCTCATTTCTGCTACATCTGTTTTGTGGAAATCCTGAGTGAGGACTGCTTTCAGTAGAAGGAGGAAAGGGAAGACCACAGCCTCTGTGAAATCACTGGGGTCTCATGCAGTAATGGCACAGATCTGCATGTTGCTGTGCTCAATAAGTAGCTAAGATGTTGTAGCTGTATCAGACTGGTCATGGGTTTCAGAGATGACAATTGCAACTCAGGGATGCTTTCATCTGTGGTCACAAAAAGTAACTTTGCAGTGTGTTTCATTTGCAGCTCTTGTTCCACAGCTACTTATAGTAAATACAATACAATTCACATGTCCCTGCAAAACCTATACTGTATTTGCTCTGCTCACAGTGTTCATCTGTTTATCTGGTCCACACATATGCTAAAAGAACTGCACGAAATTGATTGCCTTGATGAAGCTGGCATTGACAAATCTTTAATAAAATTAAAATGTTGTCTCAGTCTTCTTAATGCTCCTGTAACCTGTCTGCCTTTAATCATCTTCACTGTTACTGCCAGTTCAGTTACCAGATATAAATGAGTCTAATGCTTTAATGCTAGTTACTGGCCTACTTTCAAAATCCCTTATAGATGCAAGTTGTATATAACTTAAATAAGAAATGCTGCATGTAGTCTTCAATACTGTTATCTAGAGGAAGGAAATGCCATTTCCTTTATTTAACCTACTAGCCTGTATCCCCCAGGTACATTTCTTAGAGTTAAAACTCATAGTGTTTCAGTTTGTAGGTTGCTCATTAGCTCTACAAGTAGATCATACTGCTGCACTCCCCAGTCTTGCTCAAAGTAGTCTTACTACTAGTGTCAGCCTCAGCTAGAATGCACATCAGAAAAGTTTGGTGATTCAAACTGCATATCAGCATCACTTCTGCAGTGAAATGGACTAGAAGAAAAGCCAGGACTTTCTTTTTTTTGTGTTCCTTTGAGTATTCGTACACATTTGTCTTGAAACAGTGGCTCCTTTTAACATGGATCCTGCTACAAACATCTTGTATGTTCTTTCACTCTCCACTCTTATTGTCTATGTTTCATTCTGGGGCCTTGATTCTGTGTTTTAAGTCTTGACAACTTATAACTACACAGCTTGTTATAATAGCCTGTAGAAAGAGCCTTCTTGATTCATGTGTATCAAAATGCATGACTAAACCCTCACTGTATATTTTTCTGGTGTCTGGTATTAAACTTCTTTATGCTTTAGTCACACATTAAAAAGTGGTGCATTCATTTTCATAACTGAATTCATCATCCTAGCACTATACTTTGCAGAAGGAAAGATAATGGGGAAAGCAAACATTTCTATTAACTTGCTGTGGTGTGTGATCTGCCAGTCAAAAGAATTTAGATTTGTTTTTTGTTTCAAAGAGGAATACTTAGAGGGAGGGAAAGAGGATTGCTAAAAGCAAAAAAAATGCAGCTACTTGCTACTTGTTTCAGATATTTCTCCAGCCTGGCATGAAGCTTAGAGAGAAACATCTCTTGCTCTGCCTGCGTTAAGTTGACTTTACATACAAATACATTATATTCTTATGCTATTTGTAAGCATCTTACTGTAATTTGTGGTCTTTGTAGTTTATTTTGGCAGAACTCTTGGATGGGTACCTATTTCCCTGGTTTAATTATTTCTTGGCTTTTAATATCCTAATTTCCTACTGTATCTCCAAACTTACTGTTTAGTTTCTAGCAGTGAAAATACAATAAGGGTAAAATTATTCCAGCTTTTTTATCTTGATCTAAGGTTCTTGTGCTGAGCACAGCACTTTTTCCTCAGTGATTCAACATTAGTAGCTGACACATTGATTAATATCCACTTGTAAAACTTCCAAATCCAAAAGTTTTGGGCACAATATGTAATTTGCCCAAAGGGGGCTCCAGGAACTTCTGAACCAAGATGCAAAGTTCAAGTGATGGGACTCCTCTTTGCTCAATTTAGCAGATTTTCTGGACACTTTCTAGCACTTCCTCACTGAATTTGAAAGCCTTGATACATTTGCTTTGCCTAGCTCCTGGAGCTACTAACTAGTGTTTAATCAGTCCTGAACACCAAGGCTGAATTTAGTTCCCTTCTCTTGTTGGCAATAGTTTGGTTTTTGATCTTTTTGCCACTCTTGCTTGGACCTTTTCCTTTCCTTTCTATGTGATAACTGCTCAGAGTGGTATTGTTCTTCCTAATTTCTGACAGCTCTTTCCTGTTTGGACTTACATAATGGGCTTGGATGGTGTTTTCAGCTGCTTTTTGCTCACCGTGGAATTGCAAACAGCAGCATGCTGCTCCTGCAGTAAAACCTTCTATCTAGGCCCTCAGAACAGATGGAAAACTGGGCAGTCTCAACAATTATTATTATTACCCATGCTATGATTTCTAGCTCAGCCTACTCTGTCCACTCACTGGCACTTGATAGACTTCAGCAGGAAAGCATGTCCCAACAGCATGCTCAGAAGGGGTGAGAGATCACAGGCCTCCAGTTTTAGTTGAACATCCCCAGACTCATCTGTGAGAGAAGAGCTCTGGCTTTTGAAGAATAAATGGTAACACAAGAGCATCACAACTTTTGGATCAGACAGAATTATTTCTGTAGCAGCAGGTACTAGTGGTAGCTGCTCAGAAAAGTGCCAGCATAGAAACTAGAAACATGTGAATTACCATGGAGATGGATACAAACCTGGTAAGGGCATTTTCAGCAGAACTGTCTCCTTGGCAAATTCACCAAAATGAAAACTTTTTGTGGGAATATATCAGATGACAGGAGGAAGATCTCAGAACAGGCACTAGCTTAAAGTCCAAGTTATTCAAACTGAGCTTGGGGGAAACCAGATTCAGATCTCTGCACTGAATGTCATCTCCAGATCTTGTTCTTCTTCTCTGTGCGTTCCTTTCCTTTTAAGTAAAAAATGTTGAAAACTTTTGAAATCTTGACATTTTGGGTGGAGCTCATGTTTTCTGATCCAGCTCATCATCTTGGGAACACTGATAGAAAAGCCACATTTTGTCAGTCATTAGCCTTGCTGTTTAAACAAGGATCTTATCCACTCATGTAAAATGCATAGTGGTCAGGAGGGGGAAAAGAAGATTCCGCTAAACCACGTATAAGGGGAGTAGAATATAAATCTTTTTAGTTTAACCTGAGAAATGCCTAATAATCCTTCTTTTAAAAATATGTAATAGTCATCTTTAGTATGGTAAATTCCATCCTACACTGCACAGCATCCAGCCCCTCTGAGATCAGTGAAGTAGAAATCTGGGTCAGTATTAGATGCTTTATATACTGTGGGCTCACTGCAGGCTGCATGGGGAACAAGCTGTCTAGCTCCTCTTCAGCCTCCCTGAGGTTATGAAGCCTCCTCATCATCTCCTGCAGCTCAGCTGCCTCCTGCAGGATGTCCTCCACCTGGGCACACCTTGGCAGGTCTGCTGACTGCCCCTCACCGAGGGGAATGGTCTAGGCATTGCACGTCGTCTGAGGTTTGCACTGCAGCTTCTCCTTTCAGCAGCTCTGTAGTGGTGCGGGCATTGGCCAGCACCTAGAAAAGGTGAGAAAAAATCTCAGTTATCATTCAGCAGTTTTGCCCCTCAGTGGGATTTTCTTAGGTAAGGAAAACAAGTAGTGTTTTGCCATGTAACAGTCTTTCACAGCAGGTAAATAATTTAACTCAGCTGCTTTGGTTGGTGTTATTGCTACCAGTAATTGTTTTGGTCAGGCTTTTGTGGGAGCAGCTGAAAAATCCAATTCTGTCTACTTTGAGATTTTTTACCAATATTGCCTCTCTCCAAGGTAGAGCACATGAAGTTGTTTTAAACCCAGACATCAGGGTACCTGAGTTCATTCTGGAAATTAATATGAAACAGGAAGGGAGGAAGCTGTAGGTTTGCCTTTGCTGCAGAGCTCATGAAAGAAAGCAGATAAGGTTGAAGGGGAAAGAGAGCTGTTCAGGAGAAAGAAGTCTCAAAAACTGAAAAGCTGAACCCTGTGGTTTGGAATAATCCTCAAAAAGTTTCTAATCTTTTGGGTGATTAGTCATAATGAACTGATTTTTCAGAGGCTTTCCAGATTCAACTCAAGCTATTGAAATGCCTGAGAAAGACAAGGGAATTTGCTTTCACCCAGGAGGAAAACTGAAAAGTAGTGGAAAGCTCCCACATTCACTTATCACCAGCAACAAACTGAGAAATACTGACAGGAAAGAACATGATAAAGAGCTGTTGTAGAAACCTGAGGGTGAAAACATTTACAGCTTTGCAGAGCTGAAGAAGTCCCCAGTCATAAAGGGCTCTGAGCATGCTGATGTCACATCCTGCTACAGCGGCTGGGAGTGAAGAGCTGCAGGGAGTCCTGTCCTTTTGCTGTGCTCCAGGAAGACGCAGGCAGTGAAGAAAACCCATCTGTAGCAGGCGATAACTTGCATTTAATCTGGGATTGAATAGTAGTAAGAGAATAGTACTAGATACCAGATACAGGTTCCCCCTGGGATGGCAAATGGCTTTTCTGTGTTCTTTATGAAAGGTGACATCTTCATGAAAGAAGCAGGTAGATGTGCTGCCAAGGGAGCAAGTGAAGTGAAGTTTCAGACAAAGGCAAAAGAAGCTGAGCACAGACATGATGTTCTTTGGCCTTGCCTGCTTATTGAGTATATGCAGAGTAGAAAGAATATACATTAAATGAAAATTGAATCTCCTAAGAAAACTTCTTCAGTTTGTTCAACTACATTACTGCATTGTTGGCCTGTTCTGTAGGATGATAAAGGGAAGAGGTGGTTTTGTTCCAAATTGAGTTGGATGAAACCCTTTTTGGTAGCAATTTGTACTGCTTTGAACCAAATGTTAATTCACCTGGCCAGAGCTGGGTGAATGAAAGTAAGCTTCTCCCTACCATCACAGATTTAGCTTAGACCCAAATAATATTTTTCACTTTTTGACCAAGTAATATAGAAATTGTGAATTTATTTTCAATCTTTTCCATTTTTTGTTTTCTTTCTTCTGCTTTATTTTATTTTCTTAAGATGAACAAATGACAGGTTAGTCAGCTCTCATTTCAGAGGGATAGCTGGGAGACGTGTTGCCAGGTTAGCCTGTGTTCACTAAGATTTGAAGTTCTTTGGAAATAGGCATTGAAGGTCTTATTGGGATCTTCAGATAGGTAGTGCAGTTTGAAAGAAATAATCTCAGAATAACTGAAAGACAGAATTCAGAATATGTAAGGGAAATAAGCTGTAAAATAAAGCAAGACAGAGTCCCCAGCTTGAATTTGAAGTTTGATTATTGTTTCCTCCACTGGTGGGAGAAAGACTGAGTTCCTTAGCATCCAAACCCTAAATCCTGGTTTGTTATGAGTTTGCTTTGGAGGTGGAGTCTGTGTATGGAGCCCTTAAAGTCTAAGAAATGCTGGTGCTTATGCCACAGCATGTAGTGTAATAGAGGCTCTCTCCTCTGCTTAGCCATGTGCTTTGACAATATTTGTAGAAATTCAGTGCTTTGAGACCTCTGTCAGGTTCAGTGACATGAACAACTGGTTTCATATCAAGGAATGCACATATCTTATTTAGAAAACTTGGCAGATACCTCCAAATTGAGGAATATTGATTTTGGAAAGTGATGAATAAGTGAATGTTGGAAGATGTGGAGGGTGAAACCCTTGCAGCTTAAAGAGCTCTGAGGCTGCACCACCTGCGGGTAGGAATCTAAGTTACCATGTCACTTTAAAGCATTCTTTGGAGAACCTTCTTTCTTCCTCTCTGCAAGAAGCCCAGAAATGCTGGTTCTCTGGCTTTAACCCTTCTTGTTAGGGGCATTAAATTAAGCTATGTAAATCCACTCCTGAGAATTTACCATTTGTCTAACTCTGAGAACAAGGTGGAGTTTCAATGAGGAGAATTAATGGTAATATTGCTTTTGGGAGCATTTAAAACGTGTCTTCTATCAGCAGTTTTCCTATTTTCCCGTTGATGAAGTGTAGTCGCATTTAACTGCTGTTTGCGTGGTAGCTGTTGATTTAGACAGTTATCTGTTTGTTTGTTTCTTTTTTTTTAATTTTTAATACTTACTTTTTCTCTTTCAAAAAGCCACAGAAATTCTGGCCTGAAGGCATTCCAGTCTGGGAGGCAGTGAGCCTTTCTAGGAGGTGAGCACGGCAGAAGATAAGAAATAAGCACTGTTAGGACTGCAGTGTGTTTCTTTGACTGGTCGCTGCTAAGATAACCCCACAGCACTGTCTCTATATTTGTGTCCATGTATGCATACGTTTGGGTGAGCAGCAACTAAAAAAAAATAATAATCCAAATGACAACTCACATTCCTTCTCTTGGAAAGCAGTGATGGGAAATGTAAGTTATTTATCAGACTGAAAGGGATGATTTAACTGTGGGTACAAAATCTTCTCATTTCCATGGTAATGAATGTGTTCTAGAAAATTTGATTTATATCATATAGTTGGAGAGTACCTTTTATTTTAGGCTTCCTGGAAAAGGTTTTATTAAGCAGGTTATTTTGACACTGCTTTTGTTGCTATCTTACATTACCATATCAAAGAACCACTCACTACATTAAGCACAAGAAAACAGCAGTACTATAGACGGGATACAGAGTTTATATTAACTGCTTGCAATGGCTAGTGTTATAACTTAATTTCAGGGCCATTTTCTCTTTGGATAACACAGTTCTGAAGAAGTGCTGAATAATTTACAAGATTCACATCTACTTAATGTGAGCAACCACCAGGAATCTAAACCCATAGTACTTGCTATTCTTTTGTATTGCATACTAGTCTGACAACCACTTGCAGAAATTCCTTTGCAAACCTCTCTGCTGTTTAATGTTAAAAAGCCCCACAGATTCTCTCTGGATAAATTGTGGCTGACAAATTTGTTGGCCATCTATGATGGGGCCATGGCACTGGTGGTTAAGGAAGATTGGCTGAAGTCATCTAGCTGAACTTATGCAAGGCATTTGATGCTGTCTTGCATGCCATCCTTGTCTCTAAACTGGAGAGGCATGGGCTTTATGGATGGGCCACTTGATGGATAAGGAATTAGTTGGATGGTCACACTCAGAGTTGTGGTCAGTGGCTCATTGTCCAAGTGGAGTTTAATGCTGAGTGGTGTTCCTCAGAGGTTGGTGTTGGGAATGATCCTGATCAACATCTTTCAGCAACATGGACACATGGACAGTGGGATCAAATGTACCCTCAGCAAGTTTGCTGACAGTGTCAAGCTGTGGGGCATGGTTGACACACTAGAGAAAAGGGATGGGATCCAGAGTGACCTGGACAGGCTGGAGAGGTGGGCTTGTACAAACCTCGTGGAGTTCAATAAGGCCAAGTGCAAGATCCTATGCCTGGGTTGGAGCAATTGCAGGCACAACTACAGGCTGGGAAGAGATTAGATGGAGAACAGCCCTGTGGAAAAGGACATGGGGGTTTTGGTTGATGAGAAGCTGACCACGCCCCAGCTGTGTGTGCTTGATTCCAGAAAACAACTGTGTCTTTGGCTGCACCTCCAGAGCATGAGCAGCAGGTTGAGGGAGGGGATTGTCCCCCTCTGCTGCCCTCTGGTGAGACCCCCCTGCAGTCCTGCATCCATCTCTGGGGCAACAACACGAGGGATGTGGAACTGTTGGAGGGAGTCCAGGGGAGTCCACGCAGATACTCTGAGGGCTGGAACACCTCTGCTCTGGAGGCAGGCTGAGAGAGCTGGGCTTGTTCAGCCTGGAAAATAGAAGGCTCCAGAGAGGTCTTTTAACAGCCTTCCCATAATTCCTAAAGGGGACCAAGAAGAAATCTGAAGAGGGGCTTTTGACAAGGGCTTGTAGAGACAGGACAAGAGGGAATGGCTTTAAATTGTCAGAGGAGAGATTGAGATGAGATCTTAGGAAAGAATTCTTCCCTGTGAGGGTCCTGAGGTGCTGGCACAGGTTGTCCAGAGAAGCTGTGGCTGCCCCATCCCTGGGAAGTGTTCAAGGCCAGGTTGGATAGGGCTTGGAGCAACCTGGTCTGGTGGAAGGTGTCCCTGCCTGTGGCAGGGGATTGGAACTGGATGAGCTTTAAGGTCCTTTCCAGCCCAAACCAGTCTGTGACTGTATGAAAAAAATCTAAGCAGCATTCCTGAATTTCAAGGATATTTTTCCATTAAAAACTATTTGGTTCAACATGTGAAATGTGGAAGCTAATATTAACTGGAAATGGTTTTGAATTATTTTTACTTTTGGGGTATTTTGCACAACTCAGAATGATAAGATACTGCTGGTTACATTGGTGTCTGCTCTTCCCCTGCTCCCTTCTCACTGCACATCCACAGGTGCTAACTTTTTGTTCTTATTACTGTCTCATCATTTAAGCATTCATACTGGTTCAAAGTACTGATCTGACTTAAAAGTAATCAGAAAATAACCAAGAAATAAGTACTTCTTTGGAAGCAGTTAAAAAGAAATGTGATTAAAAAAAAAAAAAATCTGTTTATAGTGGAAAAGAAATAAAAATAATGCAATTTCTGCACTCCGGTGCATCTTAAAGGTCAAGTTCACTTTTGTAAAGTGGGAACATGCAAAATGAAAGTTTTCAAGGTGAGCTTGGAGTGAATGGGAGGGACTGCAGGATTGTCATGGGTTCAGCAGTAGCAGTCATTTTTCCCCTTCTTGGTAGCTGGTGCAGCACTGTGTTTTTCACTTGTGG
>JANRGW010023702.1:0-29426 GCA_024733675.1 Psilopsiagon aymara
ACAGTTCCATGTCCTTTTTATGTTGAGGACACCAGAACTGCACACAGTACTCCAAGTGAGGTCTCACGTGAGCAGAGCAAAGGGGCAGGATCACCTCTCTTGACCTGCTGGTCACACTCCTTTTGATGCAGCCCAGGATACAGTTGGCTTTCTGAGCTGTGAGAGCACACTGCCAGCTCATGTTCATTTTTCCATTGACTGACACCCCCAAGTCCTTCTCCGCAAGGCTGCCCTGAATCGCTTCTCTGCCCAACCTGGAGCTGTGCCTGGGATTGCTGCGACCCAGGTGTAGGACCTTGAACTTGTCGTGGTTGAACTTCATCAGGTTGGCATCAGCCCTCCTCACAAGTGTGTCAATGTCCCTCTGGATGTCATTCCTTCCCTCCAGCGTATTGACCAAACCACCCAGCTTGGTGTCATCGGCAAAGTTGCTGAGGGTGCACTCAATCCCACTGTCCATGTCACCAACAAAGATGTAAATCCTTCTTTACCTTGTGTTATCTGTTACATCCTCATTTTCTCATCAAGATCTTCAGGACAATGTCCAAGACTTGTCAAGAGATTTTCTGAAAAAAAAAGCAGTTATCTCTTTCCTAAAGCATGTTCCATATTCTGAGAATATCTGCTTATCTATGTAATCCCCCCTCTATTGGTGACTTTTGTGAAGAATGATGTTAGAACAATATTAAAAGAAACAAATCACTTTCTAATGCGACTTGAAATAGCTGCAACAAAACAGCTTTGCAAGTAGGAATCACAGAATTGACTTGCTCTTTTTCTCTAGATCCAGCCCTCATTAACATGTTACTGTACAGCATCTGATAGCTGGCAGATCTCTGTTTCTACCACATAAGTGGTCATGGTTTTTAAAGAGTCTGGAGTTACCAAATTTAATATGAAAGAACTTGCTCTGAGTCATGACACTTGGAGCAACTAGGCTCTGCCTTAGCAGTTCCCCTTTTCCCCTTGTACCCGCCTACTCCAAGTCCTCCCTTTATTCACTGTTGTACTTTGATGACCTTACAGCTTTTTCTGTCACACACACTAATCACACCGGTTCCCAGGCATCTTCTTTCAGGTGCACAGCCATTGACACATCCCCTCTCCATCACAGCAGTTTATCCTTTTTCTCCTGTTTCTCCAAATCTATTCCATCTCTCTTAAGTAGGTAATTTAGCATGAAAACTCACAAAAGAAAATCCAGCTATACAACCAGTTGCCAGAAGCACACTGGTTTCAGTGAAGGATCAGGCCCAAGTTCATTGTGCAATTTCCCCATGAAAGTTAAACTGGAGAATGCTTTTCTGTGGAAAATTCACCTAAAATCCTTCTTGGATATTAATGCTTTAATAATAGTCAAAGTTTGTTGCAGTAGTGGTCTCAGGCTCACTATTGCCTTCAGTTAGTGGACTGAAGCATTTCAAGGAAATGTTAAGATTGTCCCAGCATACTGCCTTCCTCCCTTAATTAAGAGCCACCTATTGTGCTCCATTTTTCTCTTTGAAAATTGCACTGCAACCTTACTATCAGCTCAGTATCTTACCATTAGTCAGAAGGGCAAATGTGTGGTGTCCTTGACATGTCAGCTAAAAACGTCTGGCCCCCTTTCTCTCTAGGGAGCAAGCCTATAAGCTCTGTAATGCATTTAACCTCTATCACCTCAGGGAGTAAGAGTCTCCACAAGCAGTTTGCTGCCACCCCACCCCTGAGCTAACTCATTTACCTTATTTTTTTCCTTACAATGTTGAATAAATTATACTCCACCCTTTAGAAATTATTATGGTTAATATACGACTTGCTAAAGAGATGTTTATAATTCACATAACTCTATGTTATAGCTTTAATCTCATAACATAGAACATTAATAAATGTGGAAGGCTCTCTGAATTAAAAGCCTGACTTGTATTCACATATTTAGGCATGCTTGTATTTGTATATTTCTCTTTGCATATTACAACATATAGGCCAGATTCTGATCTCCACGTCAATGGAGAATAAAAAAACAAATAGGGGGAGGGGGTGTGTGGAAAGAGAGAATTAACATTGTAGGCCATCAAAAGAAATATAATGCTTTTTTAAAATTTCTAATTTCTATTGCAAAACACCAGACAGCTGGCTTTCACAATGCATCTACAAGCAAGAATTTGATCCGAGTTTCTGTTTAGTTTCCATTTGAACAGGCTGATCTTTAAAGACAATTGCATTCTTTCTGCAGTCCTCAAAGGTTTATTAAATTTGATAAAGGCCACATCCCCTGGTTCTTGATAGTTGGTTCAATAACGAGTCCAGCTGCTCAAATGTGAATGTTTAAAGTAAGACCAATTGGTTCAGGCAAAGCAGAGGATGTGCAAGAGCCAGTGACAGGCAAATACTTGGAAATTCCTCGTAACATTCATTCCCATTACTACACTTCTTAACTTTTCACCTTTTTTTTGTGTGTGTGTGTGTGTGTGTTTACTTTACCAAATATTCAAAGAGCAGAGCAGGAATGTTCACCCTAGCATGAAAAATGATGAGGACCCATAGAAAATACATTCCAAGTTTGCAAATCCAAGAATTCGCACTAGAAAATGTTATTACTCTTGACAGGGAATTTCTACATATAAACCAAAAAATATGAAGCATCACGAGACTTTCCTTAATTGAGCTATGCCTGAGAGAAATGACAGTTGTTGCCATATGAAAACCACAAGATTGAAAATGAAAGTATTTAAAAACAAAATAAAACACAAGATTAAAAAGCCAGCCCAATATTCTCAAAATTCCCTGAATTACTCACAGCATCAAATAATTTTCATAAATACGATAAAGAATGCAGAAGCCTGTGAGTATGGACAATGGCAACCACAGTCCTACCACAATTCAGGACACATTTCCTTTATTAAACCCAACTCTAGAGTCTCAACTGCATGTTGGTGGTAGTGCTCATGAGCATGAGCCTCTTTGCAGCATTAAACCCACATTTCAAATGTTTGGTGCCAAGTAGGCCAACTTATTACTGTGCAACACTTCACACATTTCTCAAAAGCATCACAAGCTGGGGAAATAACTGGCCATGGTAAGAAACAGAGAGAAATAGTTCCAGATCTACCTATGCAAAGATCAAATTTTATTAATGAGGGAAGTAATATTTCATGATTTTCACTGCATTTTCTTGGATTTTGCTATTTTCACTTTGTTTAAAAATTGCAATCCCTGTAGTCAAGTCAGCTTACATGAGACTCTCAATTAACATTTTAAAAAAGGAGGTTTCTGTTAGGGCTCGTGACAGTGGAGAAAAGCCTGAAACTTGAAAGCTCTAGAGTCAGAAGACACACACAAAAGAATTCCAATCTTGATCTTTGAGAAATTTATAACCAAATTCTTCATTTTTGTGTGCATGCATGGGGAAAGAAGTCCTGGTTATGACTTTTGCTTGTTGACATTAGCAATACTAATGTAAATTTTTAACTAAACTCTGTGCTATTTATTAATGAATAAGCTCCACCCAATTTACCCAATATCGTATATAACTGCCAGCCGATTTGGAAACATCAGTAAATGAATAAATTTCATTTGAAAGGAAAAAGAGGTGACATGCTCTGAAGACATTATTGACAGTCCTAGGATAAGGATCTGCATCAGATCTTACTTTAAAGCATTTGGCCTCAGGAGGGAGGGTTTAGTAGTTGAATCTCACCCTATTCCATCAGATAGATTAGTCCAGAGCACAGGATATTTTTAAAGCCTCTGTCAGAGTATATTAGTTATAAACTGCTACTGGGAAATGCCTACACATATCTGGAAGTAACTGTGTTCATACTGATAACCAGCTATGGAGATCTTCTTACTACATTCTCTCACCACACATTTGCTGGCTTACTGCAGACCACAATCTCACTGGGGTAATGGATCTATTTTGCTAAATTCAAACTACAAAGGTGAGAATGTAACTGTGCTGCAGCACAAGGGAGGCTTTGTAAGCATACAGACAGGGCTGGGCATCTTCCACAAGAACAAAGGGATGAACTAGAGATTTAGAAATCCTGGTTAAAAAACAACAGTGTAAAAAGTGAATACATTTTGGGACTAATGACAATACTAACTCTGCAATGAAGTGTGAACTTCTCAGCTGGCAGTGACAGTGGATGACCTCAGCATATTTGTCACAGGATGGCAAGCAAGCTTGATGTAGCCGTAAAGAAGTGAAACACAACCCTAGAAAACAAGGCAAGGAATGTCAGCCCCAGGAAGATGGGTCAATTTTTTGTGTGTGGATCCCCTTAACTAAGGTATCAGAATAAAGGCGAATTCAAACTGAAATAGGCACAGGAAAAAGAAAGCATGAAGTTCAGGGTCACGAAGAGCATATTCTAGGGCAGGAAGCTAAAAGCATACAGTTCGCTCAACTAGAAACAGAAGTCGCTGTCTAAAATTGTGAATATGTATAGTAAATGTGTACAGAATGCTGCATGCAAACACCCAGAGTATAGACCAACTATCCTTCTCTGTGAAAAGAAAAAGGGCAGTAAGTAATCTGGGATTGGGAAAGCTGAGAATAACAGTTTCCCAGAAGATACAAGAGGAATAGTGCAGGCCATATAATCACAGCACCTTAAGTAAAAAATGAATGGTATAATATGGATGTTCAACACTGAATGAAGCAGGTTGCTTCAAAATTTGTGTAGTCCTTTCCAGCCAAGAAAGATTGGTTCACTAGCACAGGTGGAAACAGGGCTTGTAGGCCTGGTTTGGAAAGGAGGGTCAGGGCAAGAAAGACAACCAGTGAACTGAAGCCTTTTGTTTGTCCAGAGCTGGTGGGTGCAGTGTTGTAACCCCAAAAGCAAGGTCACCATGGCATTCAGTAATAATATCCTGTTAGAGTGTCAGAGCTAAGGCTCTGACATCTTGAGGTTTAATGTCCCTTCTGAGGTAATACAAATATTCTGACTATCCACTTTCATTTAAAAATAAAATTAAAGGACCCTTTCAAATGCTGAAATGGCCAGTAAGTGAACCCTGCATTCCCAGCTTACTTTTTCCAACTACTATGATGCATAAGAAGACAAAGTGCTATTAAGCTAGTTTACAACACTGGAAAAAAGTGATTTTCTGCTTAATAAGGAAATATCCAGTAATTGGTCATAAGGCAAATGACATTAACAAGTAGGCCATTTGGCTCTAAATGAATGGATCATAAGCCAGAGGGTTTTATCTACATCAGCCTTTGCTCTTTAAGAGGTTTTCATTTCAGGAGTGCATCAGTGCTGAAACTATAAACTAAGGATGAAAGAACACATTGGGAGTAACTTTGGAAGCCATTAAACTACTGGAATGAAGAACCTTTGTATACTTTATGCTTAGCTTTGGGAACTCTCAGGACATCCCAGTTCAGTTTCCCTGGTATGCCTTGGAACATTCCTTGGACTTTGTGGACAAAAAGAGGGCCAGAAGATGAAATCCCTGCAGTCAAGACTGAGATTAAAAAATGGCAATTCTGTAGGCTAAAAGCAGTACAGAAGATAAGCACTGAGGAAACAAGAGGTCTCCATGTGGAATTACTTAGCTGGTGATGGCCAGCATCCAGTGGAAACAAAGATGTAACAAAATTTTGTTTTGAAAGCAAAATATATAAAAAAAAAACTACTAAAATTAAATCAGGTTTCAGCAGTTAAGGTTCAGTTTTGAGCAAACATAATCTCAAACAGTAAAAAAACATGTCTAGCACATCTAATCAATGGGGTTTCCATTAGTAGAACTCTGCTGTTAACTGCAGGATTTGGACCATCCAGTATATTTAAACAAGATCAGAATCAATTAGAACACTTGTAGTCAATGAAAGCATTTCTCAGGTAATGGTTCTGATTCAGATTTCATCTCTAAATCCCTGTGCTCCATTTATGTTGGCTTTTTTTTCTACCAGCTGAATAGATAATTTAGGCTTAAATAATGATATATGAAACAAATAATAAGAAAGAAACCCAAACTCCAAACCTTTTAAGATCACTTAGCTCTTTCAGAGTTTCAACTTATCTTTTCTAGCAAGTGCGACTGGAAAGTAGAGGGAAATACAGTATTTCCATGTGGTTTGCTAGTCATCTAAACTCTTCCCTGCCAGCTCTCTTCAGCCTGCAGAGTATAAGCCATAACTGTTTAATTATCATGTGTTCTGCCAAAGGTGCAGTCAAGGGTGTTTATAAGGAAACGGAGACGGTAAGCCAAATTTCATTTGCAGATCAGACACGCCTGCTAGCAAACAAAGCCAAGGTTTTAGGCACAGATGAGATCAGTAGTTCTGTCCTCCAGGGAAGGCGGCTGCACCTCAAAAATTAATGAGTAATTTTTCAAATTGATGTTGTGAGGTAAACTAGTTATTTTCACAATTAAGTGCTTTACCAAGCATTTAGGAAACTGTAGTTTCTCATTGGACAGCCAGTTCTGAGGTCCAACTGGAGAAGATACAATGCAAACCCAAGGTTATATCAAATCTACTTAATCACACTGCATGAATACCATTGGGAAGGACATCTCTTTGCGGGGCAGGGAGAGCACATTTCATATCATTAAGGCACTGGAATCCAAGCTGGGTAGTTTTTCTAGCCATAGAAAATAATTTTGCTTGCTTATTATGAAGCCAACCTTTAAATTATAAACCTTGCTAATAATTATTAGTTATTTTCCTTCAGAGTCCTGCACAGGCTTATAATAGTAATCAATACTTCCCCGTGCTACCAATGGGTAAATGATAAGGCAACACATGAGCTTGGTCTTGATATTAAGCACAGGGTCAGCAAAGACATGCTAGCCCTCTTCTTCATACTACCCCTCCTCCAAGACAGTCTTTTCTTTCCCCTCCCTCTTTGATGGGACCATCCCTGACAAATTCCCTAAGCAAAAGTCCTCCAGAGCCCCCTCCGATAGCCTAGCTATGATTTTTCTTGCAATGTATTAAACCTGCCAGCACAGAGATCAGGAAAATGCGCCACCTCTTTTTGGTAATAGAGGTGGTATACACAGGCTGGGCAAACTGAGCTCACAGTATGCTGATGGAGTTCAGGTAAGGTTTTATTCCGTTTCCAGCCTTACTGTGTACCACCAGATGATCAGTGCTTGCATACAGGCTGATCCTGTAATCCAAATGCAAAGTTCCCTTTAATGCAAGAGAACTTTGCCTGCAAAAGAGCTGCACTTTTGCCTACAGGTAGATGCTGTTAACCAGTTCCTATCAGTTTTGACAAACTTTACCACAAACCAGCAGCTTAAAGCAATTAACCTCTTCAGCTGCTATGAGGAGGTTTATACACTGTGTCCCACAACATGCTTGTTACACATATCCAAGACAGACATACAGAATGTCCTGCTGCATTTCCAGCAATCAGAGATGGAACAGCATGCCTATGCTGTAAATCAGCTCAAGCAAGTCTACTCCTCCACCCGAGTAAATTCTAGCTTTGTTGCTACTGCCTCCTGTGCTGTTTCTAGCAAGAAACCTTCTGTTGTGTTTTGTTTGGCTTTTTGTTTGAGTTTTTTATTCAACTATATAGAAAAGAAAACACAAAGTTTAAACTGACCTGATTTGGAGTAGACTCAAAGTTTCGTGTTTAAAAAAACCTGAAACATATAGGAAACAAATGCAGCCCTGGCAAACAGAAATGAAAGGCCAGCTATCCCTGTTACGCTGAAGACATCCACTTCTATTACATTACATATGATACAAGTCCTAGCTGTCAAAATCCTCAGGAGCACCTAAACAGATAATAAACAATCAGTGAGAGACTTATGGCTACATGTTTTTCAAAGCATTGGAAATCACCTGGGAACCATATTTTAATGGAAAATACAGCTTGATGGAGACAAGTTTCATAGATTTATGAAGAAACCACAGCACAAATCAAGTGGAGGGTTTAGCTTTCCAAAATGATATGGGAGTGCTAGAAAATAGCACAAAAAAAAAAAAAAAAAGAAGTGGGAGTGGGGGGAAGGAAAGGATGATGGACAAGCAAAGAGGAAAGAAAGAAGTACCTTTGGTAATGATTTATGCTGTAGAGAAGGAATATGCCTACTTGTGATCCTGTTACCCTTACTGCTCTTTGTGATTGTTATTCTTCCCCTAAGAGAGGTGGTCATGTTACATACTGACAGAAAGTTACACCTCTTCTATGTGATTTGTCCACTTAAAACAACATTTATCATGTTGCCAGTTTATAAATCATTTAGGCCAACTAGATTAAGGCTATAGGAAGACAGCACCCCTAGCTGATTCGCATGCCAGATAATTCACAGACCTGCTTTTGTTTACACTAAACCTTATCAGCCAAAATAGTAGAGTCCGGTGACCACTGAACTCCAGTTCCTTCATCTGAGTGAGAACACAGGATGAGGTGCAGTTTTAACACATCGAGAGATAGGCTTCTTTTTTAAACAAAAGTGTACCTACATCAGTCCACACCATGCCAATGTCCTGGAAGCCTTCAGTAACATGGACAGCTCTTCGTCTACACTTTAGAGAAGCAGAGCCTCTACACAGAAATAGGAGACAAGCTGAAGAGGTTCAAGGTTAGCTCACATATTTTATCTATATTGTATCTGAGGATGTGGAAAATGCCCATTTTTAACCTATGAAAATATGTTGCTCCCTGGTTGTGTCCCCTTTGCTCTGTGTTCAACATCAACTCCAGCAAACTGAAATTGCCAAACTTGAATTGGCTTTTTGTCCAATTAAAACTCTTCAGACATTAAGAAGAGGCTGAAATATCAGCTCAGATACATGATACAGCCCACACCCCTGTATAAAGTTACCAATACACAGCAGGTGCCAGGCACCCACTCACAGAATGCTTCACAGAAATACATTCAATGAGATAGCTCATGCGCAGAACACAGCCCACAATGAAAATGCAGGATTTTAATTTGAGTAAAGCCCCCAAGCCCACAGTTCTTATAGTGCTAGAAGATTAGAAAAAAAAGGCTAAGCATTAAAAAGAACGAGCTTTGGATCCAGAGGATTTCAAACTAATTGAGAAGCAATTAATAACCTTAAGTCTGATGATCTTTACATATGAGACATAGCACAAGGGAATAGGAACTACTGGGAAAACCTTGGTCATTTCATAGTCTTTGCCTCAGAGGTGATTGTTTTAAATTCACAAGGAAAGCTATATTGGTCCTGGTAAATTACCAAGCAGACAAAGTTTTTCCACAGAATCTTGTAATCTGAAGCTCTTCAATACTTTGTGATTGTGGTTTTTAAAACAGCAAATCTTTAGAAAGTGAATTATTCTTAATCCAAACTATAAATAACAAATTATTAAAAGAATACCACCCTATTCACCTTAGAAGATACAGGATGCAGACTTAGCACACCAGGCTTAGGTATTCTCCACACAGCACCACAGACCTCGCTTCTGGTTTTAATTATAGGCACATGGACCAAGGGACCAGATTAAGACTTAGAGTGGGACTTTTAGTGATGCTCATGCTTAGCTGCTTTTTGCAAGTCCTCCTGGAATAAAAAGTAAGCTATGTCTTGTCACAATTACTTTCACAACCAGAGCCTGTGCTATTTTCAATCATCACCATTGCTCCTCCTCCTGCACCTAAATGATTTTATTTCTCTCTCTTGGTTTGCTGTCATTTCTCCCTTTGGCCTCTTGCAGAATCTCCTATATCCCAGGTGTGGAATCAGTTTTACGCAATTCTTGACAATACCTTCTAAAATGCCCAGCATTTAATGTTATCAACCACTTTGCCAAGGGTTTTTCAAAGGTACAGCGAATGCTTCCTGAGGAGATGACTATACAAAGATACTTGTCTACTTCTGACAGCCTGCCTTGGAGAGAGACTAAAATTTAACACTCAGCAAGATTAAAAAGAAGCTGGAAATCCACAGCTGATTTTTCAGAAACAGCTACAGATTTGGAAGCATCAGTTCATGTCTTGGTCTGCTTTTTCAGAAGCCATCAGCATAATACCTTGGCTTTATCCCTTAACTATTAAAGAACATTGAATATTGATATGTTTATTGGGATACTTACTTTAGATTTACCTTAAATGAAGGCTATCTGTAAAAATGAACAGAACAGTAACAAATGAGGCAAGATAACTCACTTCTCTGCAAGGTGATTGAAAGGAACCCAAGAAGCTAAATAAGAATGCTCCCCTTTAACAAGAGTAACTCTTTGAAGGTGGTAGTCTGAGATCGGTAACACCAAAAAGCTCAACAAAGGCCTGACTGGATCACCACCGAGGAAGAAGTGGCCAGTCTTTAAACAAACAAACAAACAAACAAACAAACAAGAAAAAGAAAAAACAAAACCAAAAAACAAACGAAGAAAAAACGATAGAAACACGTATGAAGTGTTTGATGCTTTAGCATTTTCTTTAGCTTCTGTTAAATCACAGGCAAAATGGATTTTGGGGTGGCTGATCTCTGCATACTGCTGGTGACAGACTCTTGAAGAAAAAATCTGTCAGAATGAACTCAAGCAGCCAGGCCAGGACGTGATCCAACATGAATGGAAACCCATTTCCTGGGGTGAATGTACACCTGATACTTGAAATGGGATACTGAGACGAGGTTGAGACAGAAGTACAGCTCCTCTCTAATCGTGACCCTGAGCAATCCTAATCCAGGCAACATCAGCTACCAGAGGGGCTGCCATTTGATGGTAGGTAGGTAATAAAGTGGAATAATCTGCACAGATTTGAAAATCTGGCTACACCTTTGAAGCACACAATAGGGGTTTGAGAAGTTTTAAAAATAGAAATGAGAGAGAAAAGGGAAGAATATTAGAAGAAGAACACAGTGTAATAACTTTTATTTTTTTTAGGAGAAATAACTGGATTTCTTTTCATAAAGAAATCATATAATAAATTATTTAAATAGATGCACTACCCGGGATGTTTAACATTAGTCTATACTCAGTATAACTCCACTGGCTTAATTTACAATCCTCTGTACTCGCACCAGCTATGAACAGAACTGAACCCAGGAGCTTAGTAGCTTAAATTCATTTCAAAGAAATGCCAATACAAGCCAACTGCCAAATGCTTAGTCTGCTGATCTGTTTCTAAGTTCCTCTAGACTCTTGCCTCTCCATTATGTTCTTAATGATCTTTTTTTCTTTTGTATTCTAGATACTTCTGCATACAGGATCCCAATGATTTACAAAATCTGCATCTTCAAACACTCAGTCCTAGGCTTGGCCCTCGATTGAAGGAAACTCATTAGGACAACTGATCTTAGGACAAAATTAAATGATCAACAGAAAAGACAATAGTAAGTGACAGGGGAAGGCACCACCCAGGGCCTGACACTGTTCCCCTGAAGCCAAGTGTGTGTTTGTGCATCTTGCACCCATCTCTGCAGGCAGCCTGGTTTGTGGCTGGAAGCAGAGAGAGACTACTTCTCACAGCAAATCCAAAAAACAGGTGCTTCTTCTGCTCTTTCCCAAGCAGCTTGGTGATGCAGGAAAAAGGATGCTAAATTCAAGTGACTTCTAATCAGGCCCACTGAGAAAAGAAGCGTATATCAGACATGCCAACAGCAGCAACAGTGGTCAGAAAGATGAAACAATCTTTTGTATACAAGAGTTTGTGTAAGGGAGCACAACTTTTCACCAAGGATCTGTGCACTGATAACTGAATCTTGAATTTTGATTTATCATGCACTAGGAAAAAATTCTTGTGAAACTTTTTCCACAGGCAAAAATTTCCCAAGAGAAACAAGTAGAGCCCTATTAACAGAGGGTTTTTATTAAAAGCTCTAGAGACTATATAGGGAAAAATCCTGCTTGAGAATAGCCTTTATTAGGTGACCTCCCAGGCCTTCACCATTTCCATTTGCACTGCTTTTAAGAGCTTGGCAGTGAAATGCTGTACAAAGTGACACCAGTTTTTTCTGCCCATAACTAAGCTAGAAAAACTGTTTTTCAACAGAATTAAGCAGATCTCACAGAGCAAGATTTTGCTTTGTTTAATCCAATTTTTACCAGGAAGTCACTGCTGCTTGGTTTAGCAATAGACAAGCCTTCTCAGGTGATGGGAGGAATGAAAAATGTGAGCAGTTAAGAACTCCTGATCATTGAGGAGATATTTGAGCCACAGAGCTCAATTAACTGCTAGCTAAGAGACAGAGAATACCATTGCTTTTTGTCACTGTGTTTCAGCATAGCAAGACTCCAATCTTGCATCTGGATCTGAATTTCAACAGCCACAGCTGGGAAGAGATTGACATGTAATTTGTCAGGATTCTTTTTTGTAATTGGTTAATACTAATACCCACTGTAATCCTCGGACTGTTTTAATCAAACTCAAATTTCCCAGAATATCACGTCAAACAGCTTAGAACTACTGCAACCGTTTCTCTGCCCCAAAAAAATCATGACAAAAAATATCATCATATAATACCAAAACATAACTACATCCCACCTATATATGTCCACAACAAACACATAAATTTTCGCTTAACACTTTCCGGATCAAAGTATACGAGAAAAGGTAGTATCTGCTGTGGCAAAAAGACACGTAAGAAAACCCTCCCTACCTTACTTCACTGTGAGTAGGAGACCTCTCATCTCCATAACGTGTAAGGAATGGAGTACAGTGAATCCCTTTGATTACTCAGACAAAAATTCACCTGGGTCTTTAAGTCTGTTCACACCAAGCATAGATTCTGAATCTGGCCTGAAAATATGCCAGATTGGAAACACCAGTGGCAGACCCTATTGCATTCAAATCTAAAAGTAGGAAGACAGCAAAATTCAGATATCAGTTCAAAGTTTCCCTTATATCCTGAGTTCTAGGTCTGAGCTTGGATGCATATCCACTCCCAAAGGATCAGCATGAGATGAAAGCTAGTGCTTCACCCTCTTTACTGTAGAAGATGATTAAGTATCTATCACCTGGAAATCATGCCTCTGGGACAATCTCTGTCAGTGGAAACTTTTACAAGTGTCACATTAGCAGGACTTTCTGCTTGCTATAAGATTTCTATTACCACTCATCAATTTATGGAGTAGCATCTCAGACTTCTGACACACACAAACACAGGATGAAAGGAAGAACTGGAAGTTAAGCTAATATTCTGAGGAGAATGTTTAAGAGATGACTTCTTTGGTTGCTACACAATAGACACCAGTAGCACAAAACAGGCATAAAACAGATCTTTTTTTAAAGTGGATAACAATCATTAACAATTGAATGTGGATAACAATTGAATGTAAATGGGCATTAAATGTTCTCCTGCAAGTTAAAACACTCCTTCCAACCTCTTCAATTTGACCTCCTCAAATGTCAAAACATTACACATATTCTACATGTTTTAGGTCTCTTGGAGATCTGAGTGTTGACCATGGACCACTGATCAGCCAAAGGGCAAAAATAACTCATGTAGAAGAGCAAAACCTCTTGCAATAATTAACTTGAATACAGATTAAATGTAAACCACAGTAAAGACTTCCAGTAAGGCAAAAAGCAGCCAAAGAACTGATGAAATGCAAAAATCTTTAATAAATTAGCACTCTGCAAGTACTCTTCAACCCACCAAATCAGAAAAAGATACATATCTTGATTGCCCCAAATTTGCTATAGCTTATTTTGAGGGGAATGGTGTTGCTTCATTATAAAGACTAATTACCACTAAAACCTGAGAATATATGGAAATCAGATTTCTATCCCAAATTCAATATTTATCTTAACTCATCAAAGCAAGTATCATGTTTACATCCTTCACTGAAAAACAATCTTTGAAAAGTACAGTGTAATTGATTAATATCTGATAAGCCGCCAGTGATAAGAGGTTCACCAAACATCTTGAATTCACTTTGTAGGCAACACAAACAACACATTCTGAATTTGACATCTCTTCTGGTCCAGCCTTTGTAAAACAGACTCCCTTGCAGATCTGTAAAATGCTTCCTACATACAACTATGTCATAAATGTTTCTAAAATATACCTTTCACTGTTGTCCGTATCTGATTCTCACAAAATCTCCTAAGATAAAAATCAGTTAAGATGTGAGATAGTTATATAGTTAAGTGAATTTAAATATTCTTATTAATTTCTTTTTCAATGAGTATTCAGTTAGTTAGTCTACCCAAGTTCGCCATTTGCTGTCCATCAACCACAAATTACACGATCTTGAGCCAATCAAGGCACATGTTTATTTTTGCTTTGTATTTGTACCCCTGTTATCCCTGTTGTGCATTATTAAAAGACAGAAAGAACCAAAATCATTAGGAGAACTAAAATGAGAATATTTTAAGAGAACAAGAAAGTCCTCTACTATTACTTTACTCATAATCTCTTAGTACAGTCATATTCTCTGAAGTTAGAGGCACACATATATAAACTGGGAAGTATTCCAGATTTCTTTTTAAGGAATCAAGATCTCAACACTGGCTGCATTAAGAAGAGTATTTTTTGGTTTCCACAATGCCTGAGTAGGGCTCTGAATACATACTTGGAGGTTGTTCAGTATGTAGTTCTGTCCTCGTAGAGCTAAAAAAGCTGTCGTCACCATACCAAGTACGCCATGCATCCAGGTTTCACAAACTGCACTACGTCACATGTTTGTTTACTGCTCTACAGCAAAACCCATCACAGAACTGGCTACTTACAGCACAGCTCTAATCCAGGATGTGAGCTTTCTTTTCATTTTATTCTTCATTTTTTTAAGAACAGAGCTAAGAAATAGCTATTTCAGCTACTTCGACAGTGAAAATCGTCATCAGAATGCACATTACAGGAAGACATGTTCACTGATAACTACAAAACCTAAAGAATCTCCAGTATTTCCCAATAATCACTTCTCCTTTCAACAAAAGTATTTAGTCAGAGTGCTAATGCCACAGTCCAAAATTGTTTTGCCTCCTCAAGTTTCAAAATTCTCATTTATTCTTGAGTATCCAATCCTTCAGCACACCCTACTGTAACTGCTATGAGGCATTTGCACAAACTGAGAATTAATATATTCAATAAAGAGTAATAAAAATTCTGTGGGTTTGTATCAAACAAATTAACGTAACTAGAAATCTTTATTTTACCCTTGCTATGTTATGATAGAGCCAGAAAGAATAAAGAACATTACAAGGGTTAAAACTGAGAATACTGCAAGGGAGCAAGAAAACCTCATCTGCTGAATTGTTTCATCGACATACATGGAATTACACTGATTTGCACAAGTGAAGACTGCTTCACCCAGTAGAACTAGCAAAGACCATCACACCAAATGCAATGTCAAAATACAGTATTAAGTATATAGTGCATTTACTTGTGCTAGATTTGAGAATGTCTCCATTTCACAATGTGAAGTTATCTGTGAATTGCCAGGATGTAACAGAACCCAAGAAGATTGCCATGTCTTCACAGTGGAGTGTTTGGGATTAAAACATTTCTTGGGAATAAATTAATGAAGTAATATAAAAATTGACAGCTCAGCTATAACATCTGCTCATCCATTAAAAAGTCACTCCACCCAGCTGAGTGGGTGAAGTAAATATTACAAGGCTGAATTAATGTAGGTACTGATGGAAATATGACCTTTTTTAATCAGCATAATTTCCAAATAAATTCTTAAGTAATAAAAATTAAAACACACATGCTATAGCATGTGGAGTGAGATGTTCTGGATTAATCAACCATGGTTGTACCCTGCATAAAAGCAGAGGGAAATCGGTAAGAACTCAGAATTTCAAACATGCAGGTGCCGTGGGAAATGAGTGCAGGGTAACTGCAAGAATAAGCCCACTTTAAATGAAAAAAATAAAAAATTATCGAAACACACTAGTTTGTTGTGTATCTTCCTCCTTCAAAAGGGGTATTCTGTGAATCTATCCACCTAATAGTGACAGGTATGAGATCTAAATGCTGTTCTGACCCTAGAGCACATAAATACCTTGATAATAACATTTCTGTCATAACCACATTAGAGCTGCAAATGTTCATGCATACACGTTTACTGGGTCTATTCAGCTGCAGCAGGATTACAGCGCAAATTGGTTGACCTATGTACGCAATTTTACTGTCTTCAGGGCTGCATTTTCTTCTTGTTGATATGCTCAGTGATTATTTCTTGTCTTTATCTTTAGTGCTTGTTTGTTTGCTTATTTAAGCAGTAGCAGTGTAGTGACCATGACAAATAGCTTGGAGGGTTGCAAACAGTTGTATATTTTCTCCTTTAGCAGCTTTATAGCAACTCTTTATCAGCAGCTTCTCCATTTCTGTGCTTTGAGAACACTTCCATTGCTTCGGGGGTTTTCTTGCACTGATACATGTGTGCCACTCACCCCAGGACTCTGACTCCTCCAGACCCTTGATGGATCTGCTCAGGGACTGTCTGAGAGCAGATCTGCCAACAGGAGTGGCTGCTATGGCTTGTTAAAGACTACTCTCCTTTTCATTCATTTACAATTAGCTCTTGGTGACGTGTTTTAAGAATAAAGGTCTGAGCAGAGAACCCAAGATCAGATGGGAAAAGACCCTTTGCAAAGATGTTCCAAGTGTCCTTAGAGGCTGTTAACATAAACCTACAGTCTGCTGTCAGGGAACTCTTGCATTTCAGCTCTCTTAGGCATAAGTTTTTTCCACAAGGAAAGTCTTTTGCTTCTCTGACTGACAGGTGGATGAAAAAAACCACCCCAAACAACAATAAACACCACCCCCCCAGTGTTCACAGGGCTGCTGCATTTAGTGAATAGTGCACAAGGAGGGGGAGCAAGTATTTTGGTTTAGCTTAAGAAGACTGACCTTAGTGATGACACTGATGCCGCTACACAAATTATGTGTAACATTGCAGCTTCATGTGTATTCAGAAACCAGACTGAAGTTAATACAGTGCATTTTCAAAGTTACTATACAGTGTATGTTTAGAACTCCAAATGGAAGCCATTCCATTTGCTCAGCATGCAAGATAAATATGGCAAATTAGATATTTGTTTATATTCTGAGCAGGTAACAAGAAAACAACATACCCACTGCAGTTCAAGGATTACAATTTCAAAAGTGGACTATAGCACATCTGCACTCTGGTATCATATTTACATTTGTAACTCTTGCATATTATGCAAGTAGCAGGAGTAGTTGCTCTCTAAAGCCTTTTGGTAGAAAGCATAGCATTGCTACAATGATTAGACTTATTTAAATGAAATTCAGGAATCACAATTCATCAGCAAACAGATGCAGTTCCCAAAAATCTGTATGCACTAGGGGTCTGCTGATAGACAAACTCTAAATAGAGATACTAACTTCTGATTTTATAAAATCTGTTTTGGGCATAATTTGCATTGAAGGCACATTAAGCACTTACCAAACCAGGGCCTTTATCCATGGCTGAGGCTTCCAGACAACTTCCCTGTATAAATTATAAGTAATCACAATAAAAGTTCTCTATTATTATAACTGTAAAACGCTAACTTGGTCAGAATCCAAGGTTACAGAGCAATGTTGAGCCACATCACCAAGTGCATACAGATTATGGAAGAGATGTAACCTTGCACTACAGAGAGCATCTTGGTTATGTTTCATATGTATTCTTCACAATTCGTACAAGGGATAGTTCCAGCTCAGGAACAAAACCAGCCTTGCTCCAAGGGTATTGTATGTAAAGATTAACAGTGTCAAATGGTGACAGCACTATCGTAAATTCCAAGCACACAAAAACTAAGATGTTAAATCCTATCTCTATAACTTCTGTTCCTCTCAATGCGAAATTCAGAAGGTGTTGAATGGAAGTGATCACAGAAAGTAGTAGCTTGATTGATAAAGTCCCTATCTGGTCATTTACGATCTGGCTGAAGGAGAAGCAGCTTTTGCCAGACAGAAAAGCAATTAATCTGCAAACAAGCCGAGGAACAGCAGGTCTGTGCATTGGAGTCTCAGGCTGCTGGGAGCTCATGAGAGGAGATAAGACTGCAGCCTGCTATTTATTGTACATTTTAATTAAGTGCTTGTTAACGGCAGTTATCTTAACAGTCATAAAATTACTGTTGTAATGCATTTTGTTTGAGGAAAAAAAAATTGAGAGAGCCGAAGGACTTTATGAAAGCAGTCACAGATTGCTTTCACTTAAAATCAAAGAATAAATTCTGAAGAGAAGGGATGTTGCAATGATCTAAGCTGAGCCACTAATGGTTATTTAATGTGGCCATCAGTGTTTGTTAGTCCCTAGCATACGGAACGTACACAATAGCCTCCAAACCCTCTTTAACACTTATTTGAGATGACAGGAAAAATGAAACCGTTTATGCTTTCAATGGAAAAGCAATCATTGGTACATTATATTCTGCTTGCCCTATCATGCTAATGCATGGTAAAAATGTCACCAAATGTATTTAAGGACCTGATGGAGTGTTGCTGTTTGATTCCTGTTACCAGGCTGATTAATAAAAATCTTCAATTTGTATGTAAATGCAGTGAGGTTTCATATCATCCGCATACCTGCACCTGGAGAAAATAATAAACTGAAGTTTAATGCAGCAATTATAAGCATTTATGGAACTCTTTAAAGAGGCTGCCTGCCTCCCCTGACCATCAAGATGAGATATTCACAGAGGAATATTACTGATGCTCAGACAAGCAGGGCTGCAGATGGTCCCCAGTGCAAATGCTGCCAATGCAGATTAACTCACTGACTCACACTCACTTTGGTACAACAATGTAAGCTACTTACTGTTAGACAAAAGTGTCATATTTTTCCCTACATCTGAAACAAAATCAAATTGAACTGCTCCTTGGAGTAGTTGGGAAGGGTGGTAATTAACATTTCAAATGAGGTGTGTTTGCATCATTTACACTTTTCCTGACATCACATAATTCCCTTGTGCATATGTTCCCATGACAACATTACCACAGACAAAAATTGCATTGGTACAACAGAAACTCTTCAAGATATATGACAACAGCTGTTTGTTTATTTTTTTTAAATCTCTCTAATGATGTTCAGACTTTTAACCAGTGACCCCCTAATGGCTGATCCTTAATAAAACAAAGTATGCAGCTATTTGCAACTTCACAGATGGATATTGGGAAGGGTTTGTGTTTTGAGTACTAATGGAATAATAAGTACCACATATTGCATATGGTCATGTGGAGGAATACATTACAATATAGATAGATATTAGCTTTGATGTATGCCCACGAACAAGCTCTGCTCACAGAGCAATCCATGATTAAGTGCATATGACATAGATGTTTTTAGTTTGTTGCAACCATTTGCTAATCTGCATTTGCAAATTTCAGTGAATGTGCTCCAAATGAGAAACAAACACATTCAACCATAATACCCATGAGACACTACACTAGATAAATGATTGTTCTATTGTTTCAACACTATATTTTTATTGGAGTGCAATTCTTCACTATTAGCAGGGTACGAATGTGTTTTAATGACTGTGATGTTCCTCACAGATTACAGCCAAAGAATGAAATCAGTGAGCTACCAAAAGCACAACTATAATTAGTCTCCTATTTAATAGTCTCAGACAAGGCTTTAACTTATCCCATCCATAACCAAGTGCTCTGTTGACATTGAAGAGCTGTTTTTATTCTGCTTCCCATGGTGCACAATCAAGTCACCCTCCTTAGAGAAGTTGAGTGGAAGATCACGCTTTTCTTTTTTCAAACCAGCCTCCAGCTTGTCATCAAACAATAGTCCTCAGGCCCAGCTGTGGCACATTTGGCTAACACACAACGTGTACTGCCTGAAAAGCTGTTCTCTGGCTCTTCTGAGGTAAAAGCAACTTCATATCCTGCCCAGAGAGTCATCTGGTATTTTAACCAAAAAGAACACAAAGTCATTTTGGAGAATGCTTTTTAACAAGTGACTGCTCTAGAGGCAGCTTCCCAGCATGTACATTGACAGACTGAATAAATCCTTACCAAGACAGTCTCTCCCTACAGATGTAGCGCTAAATCCAAATTCCAAGCAATATTGTAACTGTCAAGAGAAAAGCATCTGTGTTAGAGGTCTCTGGATCCTAAGAGAAGACAGAGTCCATTCTAGCTGAGGGGAATGTGGCAATTACCAACCAAACAGTTGTTTGTTCACCATCCTAAATAGCAAGAGTAAATTTAGACAATCAGCAGCACAATAACATCACAATGCAGAGGAAGAGCTGCACTGTCAAGATCCTTCACAGAACCATCAGTCACTATACTCACTGTTGGGCAGCATGTCAGACAACAGCAGAAGCCAACCAGGTGGTCATTGAAAGCAGCCCCTATTTCTTGCCATACAGAGATTATCTGCTTTTCAGCCAGGACTCCTTCCAACCTGATAAAATGCTGATCTATTATTACACCTGCAGTTTACGAACTTGCAAGGATTCAACCTTGCCATGGTTTCAAGTGTCTAAATAAATACAAGTGCTGCTGTTCCTACTCACCACTTTGCTCCCTCCACTGAGGAAGGACAGAGGAAGAAGACAAAGCACCACCATCACCAGACTGACACAGTGAATACGATGATGAGTTGAATCATCAACATTTGATCTCAACCCCATCAAACTAAATGGGAACTCTTTTTTTTGCCAGCAGACTTTGGATTAGAAACCTCAGATCTTAACCAATTTCAACTGTACAGGTCTGCCTACCTCTTCAGGAGAAATCCTCCCGGTACCAATGCCAGCTAGCTAGTGCACGCCTTGAAGTCACCCCTGCACAGAGGCAAGGAGAGCTGGTAACACAGAACCACTGAGCTTTGCAGGGGTAAAACCTAAGGTAGGCCACATCTTATTAACAGACCTGGCAGCTAAATTCAGATGATAAAGCCTTTATTGCCAGTCAACACACAAGAAATTGAAAACTTGCCAGCCAGTTGTCAGATTCCAAGCAGGCTCTGCTGCACTTACTGAAAAAATGTATATATGCCATCGGTACTGAAGGATAAATATGAATTTCCACAATAGCAGTTAAATAGAAACACTTCTGATTACGTTTGAGGTAAGATGTAAGACTGGTGAAGTCAAGAAAATAAGTTTCATCTGCAAACAGGATTATAGAATTGAAAAAAATCTCAGACAAATTCAAAGGTCAAAGATATTATAGATCTTCTCTTTCTTCCTCTCCTTTGGCCCCAAATTATGTTGGTTCTTATGTGATAATATTCTCAAAGAGAAAAAATTTTTGTTTGGGTTTGTTTTTTTTCTACAGCTCTGCCACCATACTAGGATAATTAATACATGTATATTGCTTAAACCTTGCACCTTGCTCCTCAGAAGTAAGGAAAAAGTGTGAGCTTAAAGCATTAATAGCTTTGCTTCATAGAAGAGAAAATTCAGAACGACAGTTGCAAATAGTCATCCACCTGAATCACTATGTTTTCTGGGAAATGCTCTTTTCAGTGCAAGCTTGTGAATAAGCTAAAAGTTAAACAGTGTTTAACTGTTTAAAATACTTTCCTTTTTTTAATAGTCTTGCAGTGATATCATACTGTCTTCAAGTGAAATTTATTTTTAGCATCCTCTGACACTCTTGACCATGTCTTAAATCTGAAACCACTAAATCTCATTGACACAGCAATGTCTAGAAAATACTTTCTTACTACATTTATGTGTATATGAATTCTGTTCTAATACACAGACAGAATCAACACTGATGACTTGCAAACTCCAATATATAGTAAGATACATTCAAGGTGATGTCAATAGTAAATACTGTAAATACTGAAAAGGTACTCAGAGATTCTGAGCAATTTTTTGTCACCATTTTTTAACATGAAGCTTCAAAAAACCTACAATCAATATCTATGCAGCTTGCTCAAGATAAATCTACATTACAGCAACTTCACATTTTGATTTTCTTTTCATTCTTTCTTAGAAAGCTTCTAAAAAGCCTGTTCAGCCACAAGCAGGTTTGTACTGGAAAAGCATGCTGCTCCTTAAGTGTAGTATGCGGCAGGGAGCACCCCGTCCTCACAGTTACTGTGCTATAGCTCCAGCTTCAGTTCTTGCACCCAGCTTGCGAGAATCACTCATCTATTGAACAGAATCACCCAATCTGTTGAACAGAATCACACTTCTTGTACTAGCTTTACAAGGATATGAAGAAGTATGATCAGTCATGCATATAAAGTGATCTGAGAGCTTCAGGTGAAGGCAACTATGCGCATTTGCTATTCCCTCCCTCCTTTATAACCACTTATAAGATGACTAATTGGCTTTAGATGGACCTACAGATTTTTGAAACCTTGTACTTATATCCTTGTGTCCACACACGAACACATCTAACACCACTTTTTTGGATTTTAGTTATAAATCTGTCAAGAATCTCACTATTAAAACATATAGGATCTCAGATTTTGAGCAACAGTCCCAAGCTGAGGTTTGAGCACATTTGGAGTTCGATACAGGCATGACATCTCAGTCCTGCTTCTTTGGATACCTCACCAACTCATTATACAAGGAAGTCACATAAAAAGAACTTTAGTGTCATTCTGTTGGTGGGAACCAGGAGAAAGCGAGCAAAAAAGTTCTGACAGGCACGTTAATGTATAGCACATACTGTGAAAAAATCTGTGCTGTCCTGAATTTCATTCTCCAATAGAAAAGCTGCTCTGTAAATACAAATCAATTTGTCCAGGAAAAAAAAAAAAAAAAATCCTTAAATAACGTGCTAAGTGATGCTTCAAATACTTGAAAAAAAAACCCAAAACTAGTGTAATACTGGATCACTGCAGACCTGCTGGACTTTTAGATGGTAAGTCTGTTTTGCAGTGATCTCTGATATACTCCACTGTCCTCTTCCCAACTCATTATATCTAATGCCAGCTTCAGACATTTCCATGCTCATCTAGTTATATCTGCTATAGCATAGGTATTTGTAACCTTGTGTAGTACAAAGTGTAGTTTTGATATAGTAACAGCTGAGTACACATTCCCTACTTTTGTACAACATAGGTCTGGTCTACATGGTAACGTGACTGTATAATAAGTTGCAGTATCCAGGTATGCTATTAGCTCCATACTAATAACTGCATGATCATATGAGGAAAGGTACTTATGCTAAACAGAGCAAATGCACTCCCAAATGTTCATGAGGCTATATCTAGTAACCTTACCAGTAACACAAAATGTGCTAGGGGATACTTCAGGGCAGCAAAGCTGGACAGAACAGAACAGCTCATGTCTCTGCATCACCAGAGCCAAATGGATGCTTGCAAACCCCCCAACCCTCTTGAGTTCCCAAGCCATAAGCAGGGGCCTTCAGCAGAGGGTGGCTGGTGGGTGGTCAAAAGCCCACAGAGAACCCTCCTGAGAACTTCCCACCATGGCTTTCCACATGCCAGGGCTTGAGAAAGCTCCCCAGCATTCTCTAGTTTCCTAATCTAGACGTAGCCTGTGCCCGCACAGGAGAGCAGGGTGAACATCAAAGCTATTTGGCAGTTGCTGCTCCATGGGGGTAAGCACTTTTCCACTCCTGTATATGGGAAATATCAGCACAATTGTATCCAATTATCAGCAGAGTTAAAAGTAGCAGTGTTTAGACAAGGCTTTAAAAGTCCTTTCTTCTCCATTAGGAAAGCTGGTTTTACCATTCTTCTACAGTATTTGCAATGGTTTCCTGTATCATTCCCTGGTAAGGCCCAGAACTGTGCGTGGTTTGGTGGAAAAGAGTGGGTCTTATTCCTCTGAGTTTTATTTTAGCTTTAAATGACCACTGTAAAGATAAATGGCCACAAAAAAATACTTCCAAATAATTTGAAATACATCCTAACCTTGCCATAAAGATTTCTTTTACCACTGTGACCTTAATGAGAATCTTTCCCTTAAGAATTGTGGAGAGTTTCATGAGAAAGCAACAACAAAACAGTGAGAAACCTTGGCAACATTAAGAAAAAAAACTCAATAAAAGAAAAGAAACAAAACAAAAATCTCTCAGAAAAAAGGCCAACACCAACTTTTAAGATGACCAAACTCTAATATCCTCTCATTTGTAAGTTTAATTTGTTTTCTGTACTATTTTTATCTCACTGAACTGCTACTATGTGAACTACAGAAAAAGGGTCTTTTACTTAAAAGAATTCTTGACTAGCTTTCCCTAAATATGATATTCTTGGGAAAACAGGATATCACTTTAATAGATGGAAAGAACAGTCCACAGCCACAATACACAAAATCTGATCTGCAGCCTTAGCTAACCCACTGCTGCACTTACGCCCAGTTTCAAGCATGTGGCATTTTCCCTAAAAGCCACTGCACCCAAATACTTAAATGGACCTAAAAGTCAAGCATCAGTTTGAGCACTCTACCAAAGCTATGCCTAGCATACCATAGAATAATCTCAGCCCCCCTCCAAAAAAATTAAGAGTAAATACAGAATCCCAAGGAATAGCAACAAAGACATAACCCTAAAAATGGTGAGAAGCTGTCACAGCCATAAGAAGAACATTCTGGGGGAAACCTGACCTCTCCATTATCCACAGGTCTTCAGTGCCCTGATCCAGAGAACCAGTTCTTTCAGTAGTCACACTTTGTCTATGAAAAAACAAAGCCTGATACCCCCCCAGAACTCACACATACTGCATCTTCTTAAACTAGCTAATTCCATTTAAATCAATGATTTCTTTTATTTTAAATCATTTTATGATTCTATGATTTTGGTTTCAAACCATGGCCATATTTAGCACAAACTACTGGTAGTTTGCTAGCGTTGGGGCTCTGTTCAAAAACAACACCACACAACATCAAGGGCTTCCTAGCTAGGATCCTGTGAGCAGACTCCTGGAAAGACTCACAGAGATCCACAGAACAAACTCAGATGTGTCCCATGGTGTTGGGGAACGTGGCTAACTTCATTGTAAAGAATGAGTCTCACTCTTTATGGTCATGAGTTTCCCACATTAGAAGCCTAAGAACCACACGCTGGAGTGATTCTTCCAGTGTTCACAGCATCTTGACCAAGACCATCATCTTTTTTATAACACAGATATAATACTCATTTCTTCCAAGCTGAATCAAGTGAAAGAAGTGAACCTACAATGTGTTCCACACTTCATCAGACCTTAAACATGTCAAAGTAATTGCTGTAAGAGGAGAAGTAGGACTCCAACTGCTTACCATTTTCTACAACCGCTATATCAGGTCTGATACTACATATGTGTTTGCAGTGGAAGCCAAGCAACTAAATAAACCAAAGTCTTACCTTTTGATTTCTTAATATACATGCTGACAAGTCCTTTAAGAGTATATACCAATAGTTGGGATGTACAATATCTCACAGATCTTTGATGAAGACTAGTCTATGTGCAGGAAAGCACTTTTCACAGTTCAAGATAATGACCAACATTTATTCAGAGATCCTAAAGTGCTCTTCAGACTTTACAGATAGAACTGTATAAACCTGAGAATTGAATTCAGTGTTTGGTGGAATGTTATCTCAAGCATGGAAGACAGCAACCGTTTAATATGGCACCACAATACCATATATGAGTAAAGGATATGAAAAAAACAAGAGGAAAAAAAAAAGTATCAGCAACTTAAGCTAATCACTGAAACTCTGGTCATCACAACAAAACTTGCCTTCTTTCTGCTAGAAGTGACTACATATCTTCAGTGAAACAGCCACAATCTCAAAATCACATCTCACTGAAAAAGTTGTCTTTTCCATCTAGTGTCCTTCTGTCCTGGGTTCAGCAGTAGCAGTCATTTTTCTCCTTCTCAGTAGCTGGTGCAGTGCTGTGTTTTTTGACTTTCAGGCTGGGAACAGCACTGATAACACCGATGTTTTTAGTTGCTGCTCAGTAATGTCTACTCTGACCAAGCTCTTTCTGGGTCTCATGCTCTGCAAGGGAGGAGGGGAAGCCGGGAGGAAGCAGAGACAGGACACCTGACCCAAACAAACGAAAGAGGTATTCCATACCACAGCACATCATGCCCACTATATAAACTGGGGACAGTTACCCGGAACAGTTAGATCAGTGCTTGGTTGGGATTGGTATCTGTCGGCAGGTGGTGAGCGGCTGTATTCTCTTCCCTTGTTATTTCCCTTGTCATGATTATTATTGGTGGTAGCAACAGTGGTTGGTTACTGAACTGTTCTTACTTCAGCCCATGTGAGTTACACTCTTTTGATCCTCCTCCCCATCCCTCCGGGAGCGGGGAGGAGAAAGGGGAGGAGTGAGAGAGTGGCTGCGTGGCTGACTGAGCTTAAACCACGACACCCTCCCAATTCCATCACTAGCTATTACACTGATTCAGAAACTGACTCTTAGGGAAAAATACCACTCGCTAATTACCATAGAGTGGTGTGCATTCAGCACTTCAGTTTTCCTGGAGGCTTCTTACCCAAACATTAACCCTCAATCAAACCATCCTCAGCTGTTTCAACATTCCCTTCTTCATGTTTTAAGAACTATATAAAAAAGAACCAGACCAGTTACAGTCAGATTTTTTGGCAATTTGACATTTTTAAGAAAAGTAATTTATACAATTATGCTAGTGGAATATTTATTTATTTGAACAATTGTGTGGGGTTTTTTTAAAGGTGGGATTAGAACCGCTTTTATGTAGTAAGTAACTGAGAAATCTCTGAAGCAATACTACAGAAAATTTTGCTTTTGTTGAGGGCATATTTACATTTTAATTAAATATTTCAATTATGAGACTGTTGTTTATATAGCTATGTGAACTGAAAATTATTTGGGTGTTACTTTTTGATCTCTCCTGATATAAAAGATAGTGTAATTCAAACATAACAAAACTAGAGTGCTCTTCTCTCTGCAGTAAGGAGGGAAAGACACACAGCGGGAACTAAAGGAGGACTTAAAAGGAGCCATGCTGGCCGCCTATCAGGGTCCCCATTATTTGCATACCAAAGGTGCCAGACATCTGGGGGAGAGTCTGTGCGGTGCCTTATTGCTGTCTTCTGCAGGGCTTGAGCCGAGGGAATTCTCCCCCGGCCAGAAATGGGGCTTCCATCCCTTTTATGCTGCTCTGGCCTGTTTACCTACCATAACAGGGTCAGAGCACAGGAAGAAATCTTAACCCTACATTTGAGGCAGAGATTGCTGCAAAAAGAAGGACCTGGCCACATCTGGGATTCAATTATCAACAGCAGCTCTGGTAACTGGTACTAATGTAAACTCCAAAGTAGGAAAAATTCCTCAGCTCGGCTGCTCCTGCTTGAATCCTACTTTGTGACACTTTGGAGAACTGCTCTGAGATATTGTAACAGGCATCACAGAAATCCTAAGTATTTTTTTCCAGGCTATTTTTAGAAGATTACTGAAGAGCAAGATGTTCTACCTCTGCCATGTACACTGCATTTTCCACACATGCACCAATAATGCACTCAGACACATGGTCATATATGAACATTACATTATTCTTATTTTTCTGGTTGTTCTTTGAAGGTATTTCCCCCCCTTCACCAGTTGACCACTGAATCACCACACAGCCTCACAGTATGCTGCTATGCTTGGACATCCTCCAGCTCTGGATGCTCAGGAGTGTAAAGTCAAGTAGAGAAAAGAGAAGAACATAGAAAGTTGAAGGGACTAAGAGGAAGGAAACTATCAAATATCACAATCCCAACAAGCCATTATTTTTCTCTGGGATCAGCTAGAGGGTTAGTAATACACTTCTAACTCCATGCCTAATAATAGTAGCAAATTAGTAAAAATCAGTAAACGCAGTAAGGCTGACTACCAAATGGATTCCCTGAAGTAAAACTCTGAAAATTTTACTCAAAAGCTCAAAGCAGCTACTAAATAATATTTTTTATAAAATACTGTTTTGCATAGATTAACAACAAGAATTGTGCCCAGATATATAAGACTGGAGGGTTGGAGTGGGCAAATCAGCAATTTTACAGCAGCATATTAGTGGGAGAGCTAGTTTCAAATACTACAGCATTTGAATTTTTTTAAAGGAAATATTTTGAGAAAATTTAACTGATGTTAAACCAGTTCAAAAACTCCCAGTATATTTTTTAGTTTGATGCCATCTCCAGTGTATCAGGTAACGTGTCATAGTAAAGCAAAGCACTCAGGTGTTTCAGCCAACTAATGATCAGGTTAGATTTGGTACCCTATAATGGAAAAGAGCAATTGCTATTAAGGGAACACAGCAATTAAATCATTAGGGCTAAATAGCCACATCCTCCCAGTTAGCTTTAGGAGGGGGCTCTCTGTGAACAATCTCCACCAGAATTTCTTCACGAAGATTCTCTTGCAATGTGTCACAAGGGGAAAAGACAAAGGTTTGCTCTCTACCTCTGTTCATAAAATTGCTCCTAATCTTGAAGGAACTTCAAGATTCTCCGAGGCTAAAGCTCTCCAGTCAGAAGCCCCACATTTCCACAGCCCACTAGAACCATCCTTGCCATGACCCTCCTGCTTTTGTTGAGATAAAAAGTCCCTACAAAAATTAACATGGCTTGAAATTTATCACCTTTTCATTGAGACCTTTCTAGTAGATAGATGAATTTTGTACATCTCTCAGCTTCATCTCCAAGCTATACTCACAAGAGCATATGATAGAAACTTCCACAGAAATTAACTCGGATGAGTACCACAACCAAAGCACTTCCACTGCTGTTCTGAAAGCAGACGTTGAGATCTTCATGTAGATGCACAGGTCTCAGAAGCATGATATGGCCCCAGAACATGACAGGTTTCCTATAAAGAACAGCGTTACTATAATCCCTCTCTTGTAATGAAATATTCAATTTTCTTTTTCATTCTTAGAAAATAAAATGCTAAATTACCCAGTTTAGTAGGTCAATGTCAAAACTTATGATGAAAAAGAATCTTCCTAAGAGAGTTTCTTAAAACCTGTATAATCAGGTTGGTAATGCTGCCCACAGGGAAAACCCATTAGCAGAAATCTCTAGCACATTTCAAAAAGCTAAACCTAAGTGGATTGTGGGCGTGCCAGTTTGTTATATTGCAAGCAGCCCAACTCATCCAAAAGCGTTGCTACATCTCAGTGCATTGGTTTCCTTCTGCACTTGGTTTAGAAATCTGCTAATGCTGTCAGCAGACAGATTTTATGAAGGTGAAGAAAGTAGACTTCATCTTCCTCATACAACTGGAAAAAAATGTACAGCCATTTTAAGGGGTTAAACTCTATTCTTGAATTTCAATACTCAGAAATTCTATGCACTCTCTTTTTAGAGTACTCTTCCTTCCTTCCTATCCATTAACACAATAGGGAAAGCTTTGGTATCATTAATCATCTTCAGAGGCTGGGGGATTCTCTTGCTACAAGCACTGCTGCAGCCTCACTGGACAAAAAACAAGAAGACATACACCAAAGTTTCTGTAGAAGTTCACTACTTATGCAGATTTGCATTAGCAACTTGCTTTACAAGCTGGGAACATGGTCAATGGTTCATCTAAAGTCAAAGGAACTAAATATTTAATATTTATCACCAGAATCAGTACTTTCAAATAAAGGATTTGAGCTTTTTTTTTTTCCCTGCACAATAAAGATCAGTAATCTGGATGGGG
>JANRGW010023702.1:38657-48126 GCA_024733675.1 Psilopsiagon aymara
TGATCGCGGAGCTGTTCTCCGCACCTCCTGATAGCCCTTACTTTTAACAAATCACTACAAGCCTGTGGAGAAATCAGTAGCTCTGGACGATGGCGTTTGACCTCCTTAAGGAGAGGAAAGAGCAATAACGCCAGCGGCGGCCCCTATTTTTCCCTCCCCGAGCAGTCCCTGTTCCGAGTCCAGCCTCGTTATCGGCTGGGGCACACGGGGCTACAAAGGGGACCCCCGAGCCCCTCTCCAGCCCCGCGCTCCCTGACGGCTCCGGATGCACTGATGAGGTTTCCAGCCGTCGGCACACACACGCCTCTGGCAGCTCCAGTGTAGCCCGGGCTGCACTGGGAGGTGGTTCCCTATCTTTTGGAAAGAGCCCTCCCTTGTCTTCATTTTCTGGGCTTTTCTTGGTTTTGGGGTTTTTTTGTTTGTTTGTTTTTTGGGGTCTTCTTTTTTTTTTTTTTTTTTTCTTCTTCCTCACATTGCAATAAATGCTTAAAAATGGTCAAAAATGGCAACAGCTTAGAAAACTGCCACAGTATCGGGTGTCCCCGTTCACATTGCACGCCGGCTGCCTGTCCTGCCTCCTTGCCTGCCCGCGGCTGCCTCCCCCTTCTCTGCTTATAGTCAGAACACCCCCTTCCCTGAACGGCACGGCAGAGCTGCTGGTCTCTCACCCGGCAAAAGGCCGGGAATTCCCCCAGGTTTTGCTCTCTGTTCCGTCCGGGCTCCGGTTTGGGGCGCGGGATTACATCTTGCACATTTCTCACCCTAACCGTGTTCTTTCTCTCGTGTCTTGGTGCTGGCTCTGTCCAGCCGGAGGCGAGAATGGCTATTACTATTGGGAATCAATGCTTTTCACCGTCCCAGTAACGATGTCAGAGATCTGAAAACCGGCCGCGGAGAAACCGGCCGGCAAACCGGGCAAAGGGCCGACGGTGCAAGTTGCTCCTGGCCATGCTCCCACTCTTCTCCTGAAGCACTTCCCGGCTAGCTTCCAGACTCACCGCGGGGCCTTCCCTGGCCGGGCTCTGCCCCCCGCAGCTCCGGCCTGTCTCCCCTCGCCCAGTTCCTTTCAATTTTATCCGGCGTTATTGGAGATCCAGCCTCCTTCACCAAACAACAGATGCAGCCTCTAATGCAAATATTGCCGTTTCCCTGCTGAATTAGCCTTGTCACTTAGCCCAGAAGCTGGCAGTGTTAAGCCAGCTTGCATTTTAATTTGGCCCTGAAGTTACTTATTTCATTATTGATCAAACATAATGCTGAATCAATGTTCATCTTGTTACCTGGGCCATTTCCATGTAATACAGTGATAGCACTGCCTGGAGTTACTCATTCCCATCCCAAAGTGACTTTACCATAAAATCAATGCTTGTTTGTTACTGATATAAAGCAGCATTCGCGGGATGAAGAGCAAATAAAGCAGTTATACCATCACGATCTAAAAGTTTGGCGGAATATGAATGTGAAAAAGGACTTTGATATTTAAATGTATTGTATCTGAGACAAAATCATTCTACCCAGGCCGATGGGACAGAAAATCTCAGGCTGCAAGACGACGGGCTTTGATATTGTGGGTGTTGCCATTTGTAAACGCTACCTAGGACTAATGGGGGAACCATTTCTAGACCAGCGTATCATTACACAGCACATGTGGGCTGTAAGCTCTTCCGGGCAGGGACTGTTTTGGAAAAATAGTAATTAATACTGTAGTAATTAATGATTGTGTCACAAGATCAGACTCCTCGCAGTGTTCTCTTCAGTGCAGCTGCTGCTCCTTTTCTCTGTTTTTCCCTCCAGCTAATAAGCCCAGTTACAAATTACACGAGGCAATCCGCATCCCCGGCTCTCCCAGGCGGCGGCCGGGGACTCCGGGAACATCCCACCAGGGGGATGCTCCTCTTTCCCTCTATGCAGACACCAGAACCGTACCTCGGGTTGCGTTTCCCGACACGTCTAGGCTTCCCATGGCAAATGCACCGTCCCCTTCCCTGAGGAAAAGCCTCTCCCGGCAGTCTGGGGACAAGGGATGAGGGTCGGGGGGAAACCCACTGGGAAGCCGAGTAGGCTCCGTCCTGGGGACAAGGCCAGTGGGGTGGGTCTGTGGCCAGAGCGGCGAGAGCCCCTGCGGGGTGCTGCTGCGTACTCGGGAGCTTAGCAGCGGCGGGGGAACCATTGCCGTTTACCCCACTGGTAAAGCTGGAGGAACCCGGGGTATCCGCATCTGACAAAGGCAGCAGACCTCCCGTAGGTGCTAGAGCCGCGCACATCCCGCAGCCGCGGAGGGCGGCGGAGGCTCAGGGCGAGTGGGAAGGGGGCTGCCCGGTCGATAAGCGCCGACGTTGCCGGCGAGGAAAGGTGTAACGGGAAATGGCGAGGGGAAATTTCCCCGAGTTGTGAGGACTTTAAGCCCACTTCCCGCCGCTGCTGAGCGCCAGGAATATCTCCACGGAGCCGGGCTGAGGGCCACGCTGACACTCGCAGGGCACAAAAGCCACTCGCTCCGAAGGGCGGTGGAAACTCTAACAGGGTGCATAAAATATATTGACATAAAATTAGCGAATTGCACGAGCAGATTGTAAATTACCTAAACGATCAAACCACAGATATGAATCACAAATTCCTATAAAGATTAATGTTTCCTAAGATTCACAGCAATTATGAGTTTTTTGGGGCAAAAGCCTTCTCCCAGCCTCTCATTCCTGAGCACTTTTTTGTTTTGTTTGGGTGTTTGGGGTTTGGTTTTTTTTGGGGGTTGTTTTTTTTTTTTGTTTTTTTTTTTCCCTGAAGTCTTTCCAGTGGGGTTTCTAATGAACGATTTACCAAAGGAAAGGTTTTATTAACACCTCTAAAAACTATAAAGTTTAAAGGGAGGGAGAAAGGGAGTAGATAGGAAGTTATGTAACACAATATACTGACCTATTGGCAACGGTCCGAACGCAAATCAGCAAAGCACCACAATGGTGGTGATGGTAGGGAAAGGATTCAGATTAATAAAAGAAAAAAAAAAAAAAACCAACACCAATAGGCCAGCGTTGCCCAGACGGGGAGGAGGCTGCTTTTCAGAGCTACCCCGGAAGCCTCGAGCATCTGCTGATGGCCCCTTACTTTTGCTTACCCCCTTGTGGTACACACAGTGCAATCTGGTGTGCTTTAAGGCGGAAGAAGAAGGAAAAGAACACGGTTGCGAGCAGAAAAGAGACATTATGTCTCAAGGAAATTAGCTAGGAGGAGGTGTATGGGACTTCAGGTCTCTCAGGCACTATTTTTCCCTTCTTGCCTCTATGTAGAACTGGAGATAATAGTTGGGGCTGCAGGTAACGGAGTCTGTTCTTATTCAATTTCCCTAAATGGCCTGGAGAGCACTTAAAAGCCCGGAGAGCTTCTGGCCAGCATTTTCTTATTAACTAATTTCACTTCGATCCTATTAAAGTGTATGCTTTATAACCTTCAAATGAACCTCTCCCTTCTAAACCAAAGCCATTACCTATTTAATGACAATGGTAAAGCTTTCAAAAACGTCGCTCCCTCCTCTCCCAACATCACAGGACGCGTGTCGCAGGAACAGCTCCGGAGCACCCACTGTGCCCCCCCTCCCAGAATCCAGGAATTCCACAGCTGTTTCAGCTCCCGGGAAGGGGCATCGGATCCATGGGCAGAGGGCGCTAGAAAATGGGACTGGGCATGATTTGCTTTATTTAGCTTTGGGAAAATCTCTGCAATAATGGGTTTTAAATGGATACATATATTTACCATTTCAAACGGGTTCTGCTGTTTCCTGGTAACGCTCACCACAAATGGTAATAATAAAAGATGAAGTATTTTTTCTCACCTTAGGTCATTAGATTTACAGACAAGGTACTAAATCATTTTAGCTCCTCAAACCTTGAAGGAAAGGCGCGCAAGCCCTCCCTTCCCCTCCTCTTCTCCTCCCCCTTCTGAAGAAACCTGCAGTGGGAACGGAGACAAAACAGTCGCCGGAGCTCGAGAATGTCGCCCTTAAATAGTTAAGTAATACTAATAATAATTAAAAAAAAAAAAAAAGAGAGAAAAATGTTGACGTCGGCTTCAGAGAGTGGACTGTCAGTGGCCTCGTCCCAAAGCCTTAACATGAAGGGTCATTAATTGTGTTTTCTTTCCAAATCATATGTCACTGCAATTAACAGATTCTGATCAAGAGACTCCTTTCAGATTGATTCCATATGTGATAAGGAATGTGCAGCTTGTTATCTATCTGTCGCCTTGGAATTATGGAAAAGCTTCAAACGTGTAATTTGAAGAGTCTTTTACCCAGCGCTTTGATCTCTCTCTCTCTATTTTTTTAACTCTTTTTTAACTGCGGCCTTTCTCCTCCTAACCCCACGTGTCTTCCCCATTCCCGGTGTGCTGCCCCAAGCTGCAGCTGCCACCCGGGCCCCGGCGCTCGGGCCCCCGCAGAACGCTGTCCGCGCCGCCGGCAGGTCCCCGGCTGCTCCCAGCAGCACCCTCCGACTCCCCAGCAGGGCCCCGCAGCACAGAGAGTCACCCGGGCCGCGGCCACCTCCCGGGGCCTGTCCTGCGCCACTCTGCCACTGTGACCTGGCAGAGGGGGGCGCGGCGAGAGTGGAGTGCACAGAGGCTGGGGTCCATGGCACCGGGAGCACAGTGCCCGGCCCGGCCCCTCCTCCCGGCGGGGCTGGCCCTGGGGCCGGCTGCGGACTCAGGAAAGCTGCAGCCAGAGGGAGGTTTGGTTTGAGCTCGGCACCGTGTGAGCCAGCCGGGAAAGGAGGGAGGCGAGGCCGCGGGGAGGGCGGACGGGCGGGAGACGGGGGTGTGTGTGTTTGGGGTAATAAATCAGGAGCTACTCTCCCGGCTTTGACAGGTCCCGGCCAGAAGACACGTGTCTGTCCGGCCAAGGAGCGCTCCACCGCCCCGGGGGGTGCTGGCCGTCGGGCCCTGCGCGTCTGCCCCGGCCCCCGCGGGACTGGCCGGCTCCAGCCTCACCGCCTCACACCCCTTTGGCTCCAGCTCGGCAAAGCTCTTTCCCCTGCTCGGTCCGTCAGCAGAGAAGGGGCTTTGCCCCCACTTCCGCCACCATTCGCACGGCTCAGCCCGGCCCAGCTCCTCGCCCGCTGCCCAGCTCCGCGGGGCCTGTCCCCGCAGCCGTCCTCCTGCACGCCGCTGCCGAAAATGAGCGGAGCTTCTTGCCGTGGACATGGCTCCAAGCCCCGCTCTTACCCAGGAAGCTGTCTCCTCTGCTCTCCTCCCTCTCTCCCCACCGTTTGCTTTCTCCGCTTTTTTTTAAATTTCTTTTTTCTCCTTTTTGTTGGTTTTTTTTTTTTTTTTCTTCTTCCCTCCTCTTCCCACTCCCTCAGCCAAGAACTGCAGCCCTGTAGATTTTTCCTCCCTTCCATTTGGTCCGGCTTTTCCTTTTCTTGCTCATTAATAAACCATCCCTCACCCTCCCCCTGACCTGGACCCATTCTCACCCATAAATTTTTTCCTCTCTCTTGTCTCTTTCCCGGCTGTCCCCCGGGACCCCCTCTCCCTACCCGCCACTGCCCGGGAACAAACTCGTATTGATTGTGCTGCTGCTGACAAACCACAAAACAACCCCGCCAGCTTTGCCACTCCGTGCCATGCATGCAGTCCCAGAAAGACGGGGCCGGTGATGTAGGACACGCGTGGGCCGCCGTCCCCATCCGTGAGGGGCTCAGCCCGGCTCTAACACCAGCATCGCGAGAGCGACAACATCAAACGGCGACTGATTTACCCGATTTTTCGTATTCGCCCCATTTTGTGCCCGGACATGTATTTGTCCAAGTTGTGGTCCTTCAGTGGCAGCCCCCGCCCCCCCCGGTCATTGCACACAGGGACCTCTGAAGGAAAACAGGACGTGGGGTTAGCTCGCTGTTTTCCTTCGAATTAAAAAGAAATAAACTTATAACTGAATTTAATATTGTTACCCCTGTGCATTAGACTATCAAAAGCAGCGACGTTGAATAAGAAAAATAAATTCCTCAAACCCAGAGTTGTTTTTGCACTAGATTAGCAGATAGGAAATGCCATAAAGATGAACGTAATACGATTAGAGATGTTTCCTACAGATTTTCATATATTGATTCAGGGAATTTTAATTCTGGATCTTGCTTTGCAGTAATCCGCATTTATTACAAGCTGATACAGTTTTATTATAGCAAGCTATCAAGGTCGATTTCTTTAACTGCATAATCTGACATGAATTTCATTTTTAAAGAAATGTAGTTATAAAAATCCATACTGTGGGCACAGCGGTTATATTGTACCTAAATCACATTTTAAAGGCAATAAATCCAGAGATTATTTAGGAAGAGAGAGGAATATGGTGAATGAGGCTTCTTCAGCCTCAACTCTCCAAAGACCCTGCAAACTTTATTTTGTGTTTAAACAGGGGGTGTTTGAAGAGGCAGATAAGGGTGGCAGGCTCAGGGCCGCTCAGCCCTGCTCGCAGTCGCAGGTTGCTTGAACTCCTCAGGGTCCGAGCAGCTGCGGGAGCGGAACAGGGAGCTCCCGTGCTTGCACTGCGTTTCAACTACTCTAAAAAGGCTAAATTGCAACTCATACGCTGGTTTCAGAAAAAGGAGTGGTATGAAAAAGAGAAGAAAAAAAAAAAAAAAAAGAAAAGAAAAGGGGGGGGGAAAGAAAATAAGCAAACTGCGACTTAAAAGGTGTTGTTCTTTAAAAAAAAGAAAATCTTATTCGGTAATTAAAACGTATTAGAGTTCTTCCCAATAGCTCCTTAGAAGCCTGTGCCACTGCTCCCTTTGCAAGTGTTGCACATACCAGGTACTTCCTTCTAAGCCTTGTAGTGATTCAGAACAGAGGGAATAAGCAAAATGATCATAAATTTCCTAATTAGAGATTTCGCACCAAGACAAAAAGGTGTTAATGAGTTTAATTCCAGTGCCTGTCATTGTCCCTTTTTTCACACCACTTATTTACTAATGGCCCAGAGGGCTGCTCCCGTCTCTCCTTTGTTAAGATTTTAATTTGCCTCCTTTTCTGCCTTTGATGTAAAATTGTGACCTACAAGTCTTTGAAGTCCCTTATTAGGAGGAAAATTAACTTAGCTTTTCCACTGTATCTGCCCACTGTTAGCCCAGACAAAACGTAGAGAGCTCCTTAAAGATTCAGTACATTAGGAAACTTTTCAAGGTAGCTCTGGAAATGCAAATTTTTGAGAAAAATCTAATAGGCTTTTAAATCTGTATTAGGAGATGTAACCCTCACCAGGGCCGGACGGGGGGAAGGATAGGAGGGGATATCTTAATAGGGAAAACAAAATGAAGCCGGCCAAGGAAAGGCTGTAAATTTGAAAACCTGAGCAAGGGGATTAGAGAAGGGGGTTATTTTTAAGTGTCACAACTTTTTCCTGTACCTCCCGTATGCAGCTCACAACTGACACCCTGGCTTCCTACTCTCTGGCGGGGGGGGGTGTGGGGGTGGTGGTGTGTGCTATGAACGAAATTATATCTAAATCTATCTCTATATAATTAGAATACCATGAGGCAGGGTTAAACCTTTGTAAAACACACAACTGATTGGCGATCGCTAAAACGAGATTTGAAAGCAACTCAAATAAAAGATCGCGACGTCAGTAAACAGATTTAGAAAAAAAAAAAAAAAAAAAAAAAAAAGAAGGGGGGGGAGCAGCAGCGAGTGACAAACCCGGCGAGAGCGAGCTCTGGGCATGAGAGAGAGAGGGAGGCAGAGGGAGTGAGAGACTTAAAAGAAATAGGAGGGGCTTGTGAGAGACTAGAAATGTCAATCAGAGCCCAGAGTCCCAATAATCTCAGGCAATCTGTTAGGACCTGACCTGGGTCCACTCAGATCAATAGGAAAACTGAGAGAAGAAAGAAGCGATCGGATCGTTTACCGCGGCGGCCGAAGGCAGGAGGGAGCCCGCGGCCTCCGCGCATCCCCAGTTCCCCCCTCCATGTCCGCCGGAGTTTGCGGGAGGCGCTGAAAGTGCGGCCGGCCGGCGAGGGCAAGCGACCCGGCTCCCTCCTCCGCTGCCGGCCCTGCTACTTTCTCCCTTTTCTCTCCCTTCGTCCTCTCTTCTCCCCCCTCCTCCTTTCCCCCCTCCCCTGCCCCCGCTCCCACACCATGTCTTTCCCCCAGCTGGGCTACCAGTACATCAGGCCGATTTACCCGGCGGAGCGCCCGGGAAGCGGCGGCTCCCGCGGCGGCGCTGAGCTGGCCCCGTCCGGGACCCTCTCCAACGTGCTCTCCTCCATGTACGGCGCGCCCTACGCCGCCGCCGCTGCCGCCGCCCAGAGCTACGGAGCTTTCCTGCCCTACACCGCCGAGCTGCCCATCTTCCCCCAGCTGGTAAGAGGCCCCTCGGGGGCTTGCCGTGGTCTGCCCGGGACGCTCGAGTAGGGCCAGCCCGGGCACGGTTCGCGCTGGGGATAGGGCTTGGGGGCCGCCGGGAGGGCTGTCAGGGGAGATGAGGCTTTATCGCTGCCCTGCCCCGGGAGTGCTGCCGGAGAGGGGCAGGGCCGGAGCGGAGACCCCGCGCCCCCTCCTCCGCCCGCAGGGCTTGACGGCTGCGGTGACCGGCCCCGACTGCCCTGCCGCTCACATGCACCTGGGGAGACGGTCCTTCCCTACGGGCTCCGCGCCCCAGCCGCTGCGGCAGCCCGTGGGACGCGGGCTGCCGTAGCGGGGCCGGAGAGCTTCGCGGCGCGGGAGACAGCTCGGCCCTGCCGCCGCGCTACCCGTAACGGCGGCGGGACGGAGGGGCCCCTGGCAGGGCCCGAAGCACCGTCTTATCCGGGCCGCCCCCTTCCTTCTTGCTGCAGGGCGCCCAGTACGAGCTGAAGGAGAGCCCGGGGGTGCAGCATGCCGCTTTTCCCCACCACCATCCCGCCTTCTACCCCTACGGGCAGTACCAGTTCGGGGACCCGTCGCGGCCCAAGAATGCCACCCGGGAGAGCACCAGCACCCTCAAGGCCTGGCTCAACGAGCACCGGAAAAACCCCTACCCCACCAAGGGCGAGAAGATCATGCTGGCCATCATCACCAAAATGACTCTTACCCAGGTCTCCACCTGGTTCGCGAACGCGCGGCGGCGGCTCAAAAAGGAGAACAAAATGACCTGGGCCCCCCGTAGCAGGACGGACGAGGAGGGCAACTCCTACGGGAGCGATCACGAGGGGGAAGAGGACAAGCGGGAGGACGAGGAAGAAATCGACCTGGAGAACATCGACACCGAGAACATCGAGAGCAACAAGGACGAGCTGGAGGACGAGCTGCAGGACGCCGACCTGCTGCACTCTGACTCAAAGACCGACTCGGAGGGCTCCGAGGGATTCGAGGACCTGGCCGGCTCCGAGGAGCGCTACGTCAAGGCCGCCGATGGGGAGCCTCATCATCTCCGCCACCACCTCCATCACCACCATCACCACCATCACAAGTGCGAGCTCCCGGCAGCCGCCCTGGAGCCCCTCAAGCC